>PITA01001708.1:156151-185319 GCA_004023965.1 Spilogale gracilis | reverse complement strand
CTCTTCACCACCTTTCTCACTGCCTGTCAGTGTGATTAGGGGCAGAGAGACCTTCTGGGGTGACTGTGTGTAAGCTGGGGAAATTGGGGCGAAGGTGGTGCGCCTGGTGACATAGGCATAAATGTAGGAATCAAGGTCAGATGTAGGGTTTTCAGATCTCATGGAAAATGAAGTGGAATATCCAGTGAAATGTTCAGATAACCTAGAATTTAGGACCGGGATCCAGTTTGGGGGAATAGTCTTTGTAAGAGTGATAATCAGAGCTGTCAGAACAAGTGAGATTTCCAGCAGATTGTTGTAGGAAGAGAAGGTCAGAAACTGAGGGTGAGTCGGAAGCAACAGTACACTTACTAGGTAAGAAAAAAATTCGTGTACATTTCAAAGATTTCATCTGTTCGTCTGCCGGGAAAGCTCTGACTCCTTAATGTTCTGGGGGAATCATTGCAGTTCCCTTAGCCCCTGTGCTGAATGACGGCCTTCTGTGCGTGCTCACGCCCTGGACACATCCTGTGTCCTGACCAGGCCTGAGCCCCGAGCTGGTCTGCATACGGGCTGCATGCCACGCCCACGCCACCTTGTTCCTCTCTTAGGGTTCTCCCCGCTTCTGCCCTTCCCACATTGCACCCCAGGAGCTCTGAGCCCTTCCTTCCTGTCCTGTCCAGCCCACCATTCCGTATGACTTCGAAGGTGATTGCCATCTTCATCCCCTCTTGCCGTCCACGATGCTGTCTTCTCATAGGCACAGGGATATTAGCATGGATCTGAGCTGTTCCGTTTCTGACAGCATGCTGCATGCGGTGCCGCCTGTGGACACCTGTCCCTCCCAGCTGTGTCGTCCCAGGGCCTGCTCCTCAGTCTTGCTGACGCTGTTCTCTCAGGGATGGCCTCTCAGGGAGGTGCCTCTCCGGGGCTGGGTGCCTGTTCAGTGGTATTGAGTTCCCTGGAAAAGGGGCTCATAGAGTAGTACTTCCATCAAAAGGAACCCAGTTTATAGAAAATGCAAATGAGATTGACAGCTCTAGATCCTGGTTTCCAGGTTTTTACCAGATAGTCCTGGATAGAAATGTTATGATTTGAGTGAGTTACAGAGGCCGTGGAGTCCTGAGGAGAAACAGACGAGATGGTAAACAATGAAGCTATACCTTTTGCTATTTTAAAATGGTTGAACAAAAATGTCTGGAAATGCCATCCAAAACAAAGGAATGAGATTTGAGAAAAATTACAATTAAAATGGTATTTGTGGCTTAGATTCTAGGAGTATAAAATTCTTTTTGCTCTTTTCAGTGCCAGTTTCCACTTGATAGCTAGAGTTTGTGGCATTTCCCCCCATTTATTTCATTGAGAATATCGTGACATCTTAGACTTTTTAATATGGATTATTTTCTGTTCTCATAGTCCCAGTTGGCAGTTTGCATTTACTGTCATCAGGTTGTGTTTTCAGAAGTTTGAAAT
This sequence comes from Spilogale gracilis, assembly GCA_004023965.1. Taxonomy (NCBI): domain Eukaryota; kingdom Metazoa; phylum Chordata; class Mammalia; order Carnivora; family Mephitidae; genus Spilogale; species Spilogale gracilis. The sequence goes on along the minus strand of PITA01001708.1, from coordinate 183,867 downwards.
TGTACGGACTCTTTGTTCTGACTTTATAAGGAATTTGCATATCCGTTTTTTCTGATTTGCTTTTAAAATCAAATTCTCACCTAACTACACTCAAGGATATAGAATATATAAGAATGTAATCTTTGCCATCGAGAATAATTGATGGCCAGTTGTAGTAATATGAGAACATTTTAGCTAAAAGTATGTTTATTTGGTCATTTGTGGATAAGTATCTTACAAATTTTTTTTACTAAAGGTCAGCAACTGTAATCTGTATCGGCTTGGAAAGAAGAAGGGCCTGCCCAGCCGCATGGTGGTATCAATATTTGATCCCCCTGTGAATTGGCTTCCTCCTGGTTATGTAGTAAACCAAGACAAAAGTAACACAGATAAATGGGAAAAAGATGAAATGGTAAGTTTTTGGTAACTGGAAGCATTATTTTTTGGTGAACAGGAGAATTTTGTGCTGTTGATTTTTGTGTTTTCTTTCCAAAGTGTATTTATAATGGAATAGGTATTTGATATATTCAGTCAATTCCTTTAAATAAACTGTCTCTTCATTGAATTCAAAAAGTCTTGTAATTTTGATGGAGATCAGTTATGTCATCTTTTTTTCAGAGGCAAAAGTATATATGATGTCGTGACTCAAAAAAGGAAAAAAGAAAAGCAAAACTCTGTAACATTTCATTTTACTGTTACATAAAACAATTTATCCTCCCTTGATCCTTAGCTCTGTTCAATGACTTTTCAATTAACTCTGATCTCCAGTCTATGAAATAATTTCAGTAAAGCCTTGCTTTGCAGGTCAGAGTTTTCTCAGGTAGGACTTGGTACTCTCTGGTGGCTTTAAAAAGAAAGAAAGAAAAGAAAGTAAATTATAAAGGTTGTAGTTTTCTGGAAATAGTTTAAATCTTGCCAGTGGCTTCAGGCCAGAAAGTAGGCGCAGCATCTTCATTCTGTCTTGTCTGGAAGGCCACCAGAGGGCACTTCGGAGGGCCGTGGAGCCAGAAAAACCCTCTGCCCAGGGGGCCGAGGTGGGCGGCTGGGAAACACTAGCGACTCTCCCAGAGGTAAAGGCCGTCTTCTCGGCCACTTTCATTTTGCGGACATTTATTTGCATTAATGAGAGACTGGATCATTGTTACTTAATTTTTCCTTCAGGCCAACAGTGAGAACACAGTTTCTTTTCACAGGTCATGCTTTCTAGACAGGCTTTCGTGTCCTCTTCCTGACTCGCCTGTGCTAGTTCTCGGTCTCAGGTTTCCCCAGGTCTGCCGCTCTGTGCCCCGATTTTGATTTTTACCTCTTTATGGAGTACATTTTTTAACTCATGCAGTAGTCCTTGTTTTACAGAGATTGAACTGCTCCGGAAAAATATTAAGAGAACATTTTAATGCAGGCTGGGTTAGAAAAATTACATTTGCTCTTAACTTAGAAATAGGTAGAACCTTAGAGGGAAATGTGTAGATTTTGAGGACTTCAGAGAAAACACTGCATATCTATGAAAAACAGTCTAGTAATAATTATTCTGCCGTGTAGTTTCATAACGCAATTGGCTCTTTAAAAAAATCAGCATAAAAGGGACGTTGACAGGTCCTTTTGATTGAAAAAGAATTTTTTAAAATACAGAAATTTCTTATTTTCCTTAACATTTCAGATGACCTGGCACTTTGGTTTTGGGAATACATTAAACATACCATTCATATTTTCACTTAGTGGTTTCTACTTACTGAAATAGGCACTTACATGATATCTGAAGGCACATGCTTGCATTCCTGTTCTCGCCTCACTCCTCAGCAGACAGGTTTAAGAGAAACTTTGCATACGAATGCTGAAGTTAGTAATAACTCAGGTAGAAAATTGACTTGAATCTAGGAGAAAAGATTTTTATCCTGATATATATATATTTGGGGGGGGGGGGCTTGAAGTGTCTCTGAAACCATTTAGTGAGGTAGAATCCCTCTGTTTTGCAGATAGAGAAACAAACCCAGAAACATTAAAGAACTTTGTCCAAGATCACATAGCTTATTTGTGGTAAAACCTACTCTTTTTGTGTATGTGTGTGTGTACTGCTGGTTTTACACTATGGTAGCTTCTTACTAAAGATAGATAAGGATTATTTTGATTAAAAAATTATTCACTCTGATTTTTTTTTTTAATTGCAGTTTGCCTTTTTGAATGTTAAGGACCAAACAGCAGTCCAAAACATCTCATGTTACCTTGGGAAGGTATAGGGTTTTTAACAGGAAATAATTCCTAGAGATCTGCCCCTGCAGTCTCTTGTCACGTTCTTCCACATTCTTGGAAAAGTTTTATAAACCTTTTTTTTCATTTAAAAAAACCATGCAAACCTGTAAAGGTACGTAGTTGTAGAGCTATGGCTTGGTTCACTGCTCTTCTTTACTTTCAAACAAATACACTATGCCTTTGAGTCTGGCTTAAAATGAAATGTTGCAGTATTTAAAAAATACTTGACAAAGTTGGAAAACTTTTTTGTCAGGATATCTCTGGAAAGTTGTCCCTATCAGAATTGAAGCACACCCTCCTGCCTTTTTCTCCCCAAAGAAAAGTCTTTCTTTTTTTTTTTTTCTTGCGCAACAGAAATTTGGCATCTTTTAGCATTGCAAAAAAGTTGCATCATTACTGAATCCTAGCCCATTATTAAGGTTGTCATTCACAAATAAGCTTTTGCCGGAGAAATTGGAATTAGCAAAGATCTTCTGACAGAAATTAGATTGTTGTGTTTCATATTAGTCTACATTTTCTTCTATTTTTGTCAGTTATGCTGTAATCTGCTCCTCTGATTGCGGTAGCACGGTGGAGGGGTAAGCATGGCTTCCCGGATTTGTAGCTCAGTTCAGTGATCACTTTTCGTTTTCAAGCAGAGCAGTCTAGTTTTTACATTGTAGCAAATGTACTTTGATTTGAAGTGGAAATGGGGACAAAACCTTCATCATGAAACCCTATTGCCTATTTTTAACATTCTACAGATTTTTAAGGTAATTTATCTTTTTTTCATATTTATACTCTTAATTGCCCAGATAATGCTTTTTCTGCATCTGGATTTTAACTTTATTAATTTGAAAATCTTTTTGAAACATCTTAAAACTTTGTCAGCCAAATTGAAGAGCCTTATGATCGGCATGTGAGTGGTTTTATTGTGTGTCTGCTGGCGTAAGACTTCTTAGCTGGAGTTTTGCCTTGTGGACGTTAATTTTAACTTTATATCCATGTTCAAAATCCTTAACTTAAAGCTTCATACTGGATAAAGGTCATTTTATAAGTTAGAAAATGAACATTCAAAGAACATGTTTTACTTTGTTTATATGATTAAATAACTTATTTTATGTTAATTGAAAACAAATGGCCATGATTTTAAAGTTGCCTTTTAGTATTTGTGGTTGTCATTTGAAATTATCCATAACCCTTGCTTTTATTGAGTTTCAAACCCTTTTAAAAACAGCAGCTATGTCTCCCCTGCTTCCCCATTCCTCCTCGTTTTCAGACAAAAGACTGCGTGTTGGCTAATGGCAAGCTGGACGAGGACTTTGAGGAGGAGGATGAGGAGGAGGAGGATCTGATGTGGAGGGCTCCAAAGGAGGATGCTGATTATGAAGATGATTTCCTGGAGTATGATCAGGAACATATCAAATTTATAGATAACATGTTAATGGGATCAGGAGCTTTTGTAAAGAAAATTTCTCTTTCTCCTTTTTCAACCACTGATTCTGCATACGAATGGAAAATGCCCAAAAAAGCCTCCTTAGGTAGTATGCCATTCTCATCAGATTTTGAGGATTTTGACTATAGCTCTTGGGATGCAATGTGCTATCTGGATCCTAGCAAAGCTGTCGAAGAGGATGACTTTGTGGTAGGATTCTGGAATCCATCCGAAGAGAACTGTGGCGTTGACACGGGGAAACAGTCCATTTCTTACGACTTGCACACTGAGCAGTGCATCGCCGACAAAAGCATAGCCGACTGCGTGGAGGCCCTGCTGGGCTGCTACTTAACCAGCTGCGGCGAGCGCGCAGCTCAGCTTTTCCTCTGCTCGCTGGGGCTGAAGGTGCTCCCGGTCATTAAAAGGGCTGATCGGGAAAAGGCCACGTGCCCTGCTCGGGAGAACTGCAGCAGCCAACAAAAGAACCTTTCAGGGAACCGTGCTCCTGCCCCTGTGGCCAGCGCACGCTCCTCGGTGTTGAAAGACTTGGAATACGGTTGTTTGAAGATTCCACCAAGATGTATGTTTGATCATCCAGACGCAGATAAAACACTGAATCACCTTATATCGGGTTTTGAAAACTTTGAAAAGAAAATCAACTACATATTCAAGAACAAGGCTTACCTTCTACAGGCTTTTACCCATGCGTCCTACCACTACAATACCATTACTGGTAAGGACCCAGCTCCACTGCTCTCAAACTGCGAGCTCGTGTTAACTGCCTTCTTTTTACCTTGCTGGGCTGGCGGGGGTCGGGGGAGGGGAAGCGCCTGGCTGTGCATGTACAGACTTGGTGCTTACGATACATGGTGGAGGGAGGGAGCAAAAGAAAAATGAAGGTGGCTTTATTTCCCGCTTCCTTCTAGGAGCACACCCAGCTCCTCACCACGAGAGAGCTGCCAGTGTGGCCACTGGACCTACTCGCAGAGAGGTCCTTTCACATGCGCACGGTTGGAGAAATTGGGGCCTTCTTACTTTGCTGTGCTTTTCCCATTTTTGTCCTCTGCCAGTGTCGTTCTGATGCCTCTTAAGCGCTGTTTGTGGTTCATGATTTCATATATTCTGGACTTACTTCCACGTCCTGTTATCGTTCTTCCCAAACAAAAAGGCCCTTCTCTCAAGATCATTTTAAATCTAAAGATGAGTGGGCTCCAGGGAACTTCTTCGGAGAAAGGTTTCGGTCCCCTTGCTCGGACTTTGCTGCGGCCTTCCGCTTGGCCTTGTGCCTCCCGGGTTCACTCCTCCTTTATGTAGCGGCGGCCAGCCCGTGACATGAGGAGGGAGCTGAGGCTCCTGGAACTGCGGTCAGCTTTGGCTGATGAAAAGCCCATGTAGTTTTTTCTCTATCAGAGTAGTAAGTGCTTGAGTCTAGAATACCAAAGCAGAGTATACAGTTTGTATAAGAAAAACAAGAAAGGTTACGATGATCAGAGAGTGTAAAACCGAAAAGTGAAAACCAGTCTGGCTCTGGACTAGAAGGGCTGGCGACCCAAGCGCCGCTTCTCCTCGTGGAGAAGGCAGGGGCCGTGGTTCCTGCCCTCTGCTGAGCAGGGCCCTTGCCTCGGTGCTCTGGGGTCCTGGACATACCACTTGAGCTGTCCTTGCCCCAGCCTCCTGGCCTGAGTGGGCTTTGCTCCGCTGGGTGAGGAGCTAGGGGTGCTGGCCAGCACTGGGCACCTTCCGCTGCGTGGGCAGCTGACCCAGGCTGGCCCAGGTCTGCGTAGGGCCACAGCTCTCCTTTCTCAGGCCGTGGTTCGTGTCCATTTCTACAGTTCTCAGGTGGAGAAGAGGGTTTTCCGGTACTTAGTGGGCGGGTGGCTGCTGTGACCCAGGAGTGGCGAGGCTCAGCCCCAGCGCACACTCCCTGGTGGGGGCGAGGCAGAGGCAGAGCGTGGGGGTGGTGCACAGGGACAGAGCGTGGGGTGCATGGGGGTGCACTGGGGCGGAGGGCGGGGTGTGCCGGGGGCAGAGCGTGAGGCCGTGGCTTCCGCAGTGCCCCGCACCTGCTCGGCCAGCACCGTGCCCGTGGGAAGGGCCTGAAGTGATGAGGCCCCCTGGCCAGTGTCTGTCTGCAGGAGCAGTAGCCTTTGGGCCACAGAAGGCTTTTACGACCCCAGTTCATAGAGAAGAAATAGGCTTAATGTGCCATTCAAATGGAATTTCCAGAGGCCTCAGTAGGTGTGATATGCCACATGGTTTGTCCTTGAAGAATATACATGGAAACGAAGCCGGGCAGCGTTCTGGGCGGGGGCCGGACCTCACGGTGGGTCACTGTGTGGGCAGAGCGGGCTTTGCGCGAGCTGACGCCGGTGCTCCGGGCTGCCCGCAGATTGTTACCAGCGCCTGGAGTTCCTGGGAGATGCGATTTTGGACTACCTCATAACCAAGCACCTTTACGAAGACCCGCGGCAGCACTCCCCGGGCGTCCTGACCGACCTGCGGTCCGCGCTGGTCAACAACACCATCTTCGCATCGCTGGCGGTGAAGTACGACTACCACAAGTACTTCAAAGCCGTCTCCCCCGAGCTCTTCCACGTCATCGACGACTTCGTGCAGTTCCAGCTGGAGAAGAACGAGATGCAGGGCATGGACTCGGAGGTGAGAGCCGCGGGGCGCGCGGGTTGGTACGCCCAGCACACTGGCCACCACCACTTTCCTCCGGGGGGGGACGGTCGCCCTCTCCAGGTGGGCCCTTTAAGAACTTGACTGCTCCCGTGGTGGTGCGTGCGGTCCTTCCAAGGAGGAGAGGGGGCCAGGGGCTGTCTGCTCTCCTCTGTCCCGGACGGACGCCTGATCAGCTGCCAAAGAAGTCGCGCCGGCCCCTGCCCTTGGTGGCGCTTGAACCTTAGGGAGGGCTCTGTGTGGTTCTGCTTTTCTTTCGGTTAAAATGGGTCAGAAAACATTCTGACTGAGACCGCTCATACAGTCTCAGGTAAGTCTCACAATGTATTTTCTGCTTCTACTTGAAAATAGGAAAATCTCATTTAAAAAGGAGCCTTCTAAAATTTTAACCATTGGAATTTGAGAGGCTTCCGTGGTAAGTTCAGCCAAAGGTTCTTTGGTGATGGAGCTAATTTTAATGTGTTTGTGAGTTATTTTGAAGTTTTGTAGTGAAAAATTTCGCTTAGATCTTTTCCCCTCTCCTCCGATCCTTTGCTGCCATCCATCTGCATACCTGTCTGTGTACCCGGGAGAGCACTCTGGGTCCCGTTCTTCCCGCTCTGATTCCCTTGTTTTCCTTACTTGTGTAGATGTCTTATAAGAGGTCAGGAAACTTATTCTTAATTCTGGTGGCCGTTTTAATTGCTCTTTGTTTAATTTGTTCCTTCCTTCCTTCCTTCCTTCCTTCATTTATTGCACCAAACCGTGGCTGGAGACTTAGTGCCTTTCCTTTACTTGCTGTGAGAGAAATTTGAGGCAGAACCTCAAGGCGAAGTGTCCTGCCCTGTAAGCAGTCCGGAGCACCACTTTCCCCTGTGTGGACTCCTCCAAGGTTAATGGTCTGAGTCGGAGTACAGCTAGTGGTGGGACTAGGAATTAGAGCCATTTCATATGTACTCAGTATGATTTCGGATCTTATTCTTTAGAAATGTTTAAGCTTTGAATTTGAGGAGTTAGCTGAAATTAGATATAGGTTCTCTTTTGAGGTTCTGTTAATTTTTGTTCATTCTTTTCCTTTCTGTTGTTTATATAAACATAAGTATTAGAAGTTATAAAAACTGATTGGAAATGTCAGTGGTCTGGCTTTTCTGACTTACTGTTCAATCTTAAGGAAGTCTCTCCACCTCTCTGAGCCCCAGTTTCTTTATCTTTGAAAGGAGAGAATCAAATTTGATTTGTTTTAAAATTCCTTTCTACCTCAAAGCTATGATGTATGAACAAGAAGTATTTTTTTTCCCCTGGTAGCCAACATTACAAGTGTTTTATATAGAGCTCTATGTGGCTAAACAGTCCACTTAGAAATTATTTTTAAAATTCCAAATGCTCCCTTCTCTTTTTGTTATTCACAAGTAATTTGTGTTTATTTTAGAAAATACAAATAAGCAAAAAAAATTAAAATTATGCAAATATACTACCTTAGAAATAACTGAAATGAACATTTTCTGATGTTTTATTGCTAATATATATAAACATAAGCATCCATAAAACATAAAGCGGAATTATATTGTGCTTAGTATACCATAACGTGGTTTTTTTTTCACTTAATATTCTGAGGATAACTTTCCGTGTATCCATTTTGACTTTCAGGGGGTCATTCTAGTCAATGCATGGCTATGATGGAATGTATTTAAACAGTCCTTTGTGGCTAGGTGTTTATGTTGTTTTTACTTAGGGCCTTCAATAAACATGATTATGGTAAATATATCCCATACCTCCTTAAGATAAATTCCTAGAGATGGGATTGCTGCTTCAAAGAATTAGGAACTTTTAAAAGACATTTGCTACATATCTAAGTTTTTTTTTGTTTGTTTGTTTGTTTTTTTAAAGATTTTATTTATTTGACAGAGAGAAACACAGCCAGAGAGGGAACACAAGCCGGGGGAGTGAGAGAGGGAGAAGCAAGCTTCCTGCCGAGCAGGGAGCCCGATGTGGGACTCGATCCCGGGTCTCCAGGATCATGACCTGAGCCGAAGGCAGTGGCTTAACCAACTGAGCCACCCAGGCATCCCTAAGTTTTTTATTACATTAAGTTAATACTTCTGTGTGTCAGGTACTCACCTATGGTCAGTGTGTATTAAAGGGGTTTAATAAGAAGGGAACTTGGGGGAATCTATTGTCCAGTAGAATTTTCCTGATAAAAAGTGGCAGTTTATACTTGCCAGAGCAGTGTGTATGCCCTTGTCAGGGCCGTTCTCATTGGAGATTCTGCCTGCCCCTTGCCAGGCCGCTAGGGGGTACAACTGTTTTAAGAGGCAGTTCTTTGATTATGTGTGGATTTGAAATTTTTTTCAGACATTTATTAACTGTTTCTAATTTTGTGTTGTTTTTGTTTTCATTTAGAGGGACTCTTTTTTCCCTTTGCTGAGTATAGACTAGTACTAACTGGGGAAGAGATTTTTTTTGATCTCTTGAGAAATTGGGGGGATTTATTTTTTTTTTTCAGATAAGATGTTCATAAAGAACCTATTACAGTGTAGTAGGTGATTGCCATAAATGGTTGGTATTGCTGCCCCTGATAAAGGATATAGTAAAAGTCCTATCCAAGAAGAGAAGCACACCACTATGGAATGCCTTTAAAGGTGGCCTTTGTTTGCTTACAAATCACTTTTCTCTGTGTAAATAGCTCAGGAGGTCTGAGGAGGATGAAGAGAAGGAAGAGGACATCGAAGTTCCAAAGGCCATGGGGGACATTTTTGAGTCACTTGCTGGTGCCATTTACATGGATAGCGGGATGTCCCTGGAGATGGTGTGGCAGGTGTACTATCCTATGATGCGGCCGCTAATAGGTACTGTGCGCTCCCTTCGAAAGAAACGCAGTCCTAATGAAAAACAACTATAAGGATATTATTCACATTACTTTTACTTTGATTACAGAAAAATTTTCTGCAAATGTGCCCCGTTCCCCTGTGCGAGAATTGCTCGAAATGGAACCAGAAACTGCCAAATTTAGGTAAGCAAAACCGTGCATGGAAAAAATTAAGTTCCTTAAAAATAAGAGGGTGAAGAGTTGTCAAAGATGCCATAAACTAATGATTCCGAGAAATATTTACACTGGGGCATGCACTCTGCACTCTCCGTTTGTAGCCGGATTGACTTTCCCTTTTGCTTTGATAAAGTAATGCTGCGTTAGAGAAGAGACTCGGCCCGTCTGCCGGCGGCCGCGCCACCGTGTAATGCACGTTTCCTTTGTGTGCCATCAGCTCGTACTGGGGCCCTTCGCCCCAGCGCGTGCTCAGTGCTGATTGACAATAATAATAAATAGTTCTGACTCCTGATTCAAGCTGTTTGGTTTTTTTACAGCCCGGCTGAGAGGACGTATGATGGCAAGGTCAGAGTCACGGTGGAAGTGGTGGGGAAGGGGAAGTTTAAAGGCGTCGGCCGGAGCTATAGGATCGCCAAGTCTGCAGCAGCGAGAAGAGCCCTACGCAGCCTCAAAGCCAATCAACCTCAGGTTCCCAACAGCTGAAACCCCTTTTTACCACAAAAAAAACCAGAAGGCAGAATTAAGGGGAAAACTATTTCAATTGAGAAGGATGGTTTAAAGTCCATAGTGAGTGGAATGAATCGAAGGCAGAATTTAAAGTCCGTTTGATAACAAGATAGATTACAGAATAAAACATTTAACATATGTATAAAAAGTTTGGAACTAATTGTAGTTTTAGTTTTTTGCGCAAACACAATCTTGTCTTCTTTCCTCACTTCTGCTTTGTTTAAATCACGAGAGTGCTTTAATATGACATTTAGCAAGTGTTCAAGAAAATTATTGACAGTTACTTTGTTTTGTTTTGTTTTGGAGTTTTGTTTTTGTTTTTTAGTTCCATTTGCGTTAGCTTTGCTTAGCGTTGCTTAGCGTTAGGAGGCCAAGGAGCTTACAGCTGAGACAGCCCCTGGATTCTAGGGGGCATCCTACCCTCGTCAGCGTGGGCGCTGGCACCGGTCCCACCGTGGCCGGGGCGCCCAGGAGACTGGTGCCATTTGCGAGAGGAGAAGCATGCCCGTGTCATCTTTTCTTCCCACGTTCTGTTGTTTAAGAGGATGTCTCCCAGTCGCCATTGCACTTGATATATAGTAAGGGACAGGTTTTTAATGGACATTGGTTGGCATGTTGGTGAATCAGATTTTCATTTTTTCATGCCACGTAGTCTTGCATACAAAAGGTTCTTGCCTTAAAAGTAAAACCCTCATGGATGTTCTTTAGTTTCTGATCTTTTTGGAACAAACTATTTTACATTCCCTTCCTTTTATTATGCGTTTAGATGTTGAGATAGCGTGGTATTTGCAACTCGCTAGTATAGTTGTGACTTAACTTATTACAGGATTATATTAGAGCTCCTGTCATATGTGTCCTGAAGGCATTTTGAAAACCAGAATATTATATATGTAGTCTATGGGTTTTTTAAGCACCGTAATAAAAATGATCTTTGGCTAACTACCCAATTTTACTAAAACCTCCTGCCAGGTAGTTCCACTGATGGAAATTGTTTGTGGCAAACAGTTTTGCCTTGTAGGTTGTTGCTCTAACAAGATAAACTCTAGACATATCACACCTAAAATATGCTGCAGATTTTATAATCGATGGGTTACTTATTTAAAGAAGCAAAACAGAGCACCTTTACCCTTAGTCTTCTCACTTCAGCGTCTCACTGTGCTTGTCACACTGTTGCGTGCATTCTTCACCTACCAAAGCCGCGCCATTAATGCCGTGGAGTGGAACGCCAGCGACAGACTGCCGTCATCTTGATACATCTGTGATCTAGGTCATTAATTTAAGAAAACAAGCTCATGATTTCCATCTTTGGAAAAGAAAAAAAAAAGACATTTTTAGGCATTTGCCGAAGTTTCTTTAATTCGACTTGTAGGCACTCTTCACTTAAATACCTCAGTTCTTCTTTTCTTTTGCATGCATTTCCCCCTGTTTGGTGCTATGTTTATGTATTATGCTTGAAATTTTAATTTTTTTTTTTTTTGCACTGTAACTATAATACCTCTTAATTTACCTTTTTAAAAGCTGTTGGGTCGGTCTTGCACTCCCACCAACATACTAGTAGAGGTTGGCTGTAATTTGCCCCATTAATTATGCTTGAAGTTTAAGAATGCCGAGCAGAGGTGTCTAATGTTTTCCAGCACATCATTCTGAACCCGATGCTTCGTGTAATGCTGCATTTTTCGTTTTCAGTTACAGTTGAATACTGTACTTCTTGCTTTTCCTGCACCGCCCCGCCCCCAGAGAAGCCCCTCTGCACGTGCGCACAGAGAAAACTGTCAGCTCCGCTTTCTAAGGAGACCTGAGTGAAGGGGATGTTAAGCTTCTCCCACGTTATTTGTTGTCTCCAATTTTACATTTAAATTGCGATCCAAATGATTAAATGTGCTTTTGAGCAAATTAATTTGGGTAGACTCAATTTTAAAATATTTCTGATTAGGAACCCTTGATTTCTTTTTTTTTTTAAACCTCAGCGTAAGATCTAGAAAGTTAAAACCAAGCAATTCTTGAATTATATTAACTGTAAACGTGTACAATTAATAAGTAAGGCTGGATGTGAATTTTACTTGTGAGGTTGATTTGTGATCAAGTTAGATCACAAGTCTCTTCTTAATTCATAAACTACCTGATGCCAGTAGCTTAGGGCTTTGCATTGTGTCTAATGCACTTATCCCAGTGTTAAGGGAATCTCTCGCCTCCTGGCACCAAAACCAGATTGTTTCACAGTTACAATTCCCGTTGGGAGAAAAATGTCTCGATATATTTTGTAATCTTAAGAAGAGTATTTTTTGTTAATACAAAAAAGTTCAGACTTGGATATGATTAGGTCACACATTCTCAGGGGTTCAAATTTCCTGCTACCATTCAACATGTTTTATCAACGGCAAACTTCAGCTATTTCATTTTTTTGGTGGTTGGAGAAAGACAGCTAATTTTAATTTGTGACTCACACTTGGACACATTCTGTGATCCCCTGGTTACTAAGTTAAAAAATAAAAACTCTGAGTAAGACATACGAGATGGTTATGAACGCTTTCGTGCTGCTGATTTTTAATGCTGTAAAGTTCCCCCAGTTTAGCTTGTTGAAATGTTTTGCATCCATTAAGTAAGGAAGAAAATCACTTTATGTGGCCCCCTTTCCCGCCCCTGTGTGTGTCCTCCTTTTGTTCCTGTGATTGCAACGTGAGACGGAATGTGCTACGGAGGTCCTGCTAGTGGGAGGTGTGGTGCCGCGGGCACGTGTGCGAAGGACTGGGGAAGTGTGTCTTGAAGAAGCAACTCTGAAGTTCCTTCTGATGATTGTGTGGAGGTTACTTGGCATGAACCTTCATTGTAAAGATTTTTGATTTCTTTTTTAATACACTTTCAACAGTCCTAACTATGCTGCGTTGTGTAATAGCTTTGTTCCCCTCTGTTCTGTTCGTGTAGCCCAGAGAAGCATTGCACTTGGTACCATGCTTTACCTCATTTCAAGGAAAACATGCTTAATGGAGAGGGAAAAAAAATGTGGTTTGGACTCGCTGCTGTTTTGATTTACCGGATTTGAAAAAGATAATTATAATGCCTGCCATGTGTCATATACTTGCACAACTTAAATAGGTCATTTTTGTCTGTGGCATTTTTACTGTTTGTGAAAGTATGACAAAGATTTGTTAACCGAACTCTTAATTATGTTTTTTTTTTTTTTTTAAAGATGTGTTTTGTTACTTTTTTTTCTCTTTCTTTTACGTCATGTGAAGTGATTAAATTTAGAATGACCTCTAACACTCCTGTAATGATCTCTTAAACTACTAATAGTTTAACGTTCTTCATAATAGCTTGTCCTCAGAACCATTCAGACTTCCCTCCCTAACTAGCAGGAGGCCCGAGGCTGCTCGGCGGCGCACGCAGATGGCCTTTCACCCAGCATCGTGCCCTTCCAGGTTGTTCCCAGTCCAACAGAGACTGGGCTTTGGGGAGTCCCTGATACCCAGCCCTGCCACCATGCCCTCTGAGGGCCTCGCCGATGGCAAGTTGCGCATCTTCCTGTCTTAGGGTATTTAATCCTCTCACGCAAGATCTAAGGCACCAAACTGAGAGCTGGATATCTTTACTGAAACCTCATCTGAGATTCTGTCCGAGCCCTCACCCAGCTCGTGTTCCCGGCGGTTGGTACCTAGGTGGTGTAATTGCCTTTCAGTAGGTATATTTTATCAACCACTGATTACTTTCCAGGAATTTAATTATTTCCAAATAAATTTCTTTATTTTATATTGCACATGAAAAGCTTTTAAGATATGTGTAAGACCAAGCATATTAAAGTGATTTTGCCAGTTGTTGGAGCCGCTAGGAGCAATCTCGTGGGAACTTGCATCGAGACTAGCGTTGTGGTTTTCCACTAGCAGTGAAAATGGTCTTTCAGAACTAACTTGTAAATATATTTCAATCATTAAGTGTTTTTTTTTTTTTCCTGGTCCATTTTTATTTGGACACCCACCACAGACAGTGGAAATTTTATAGAATTCACTGCATCAGCAGGTTACCTAGCAAAAACGCAAAGGTGAACAGAGAGTAAACTTTCTAGCTTTTCTGCTGTAAATAGAATAAAGGAAAATGACTAAAATCAAAGAAAACTAACATAATTTTATTGACAGTAACCTATTCACCATCACATGCTGCAGCTGTTCTAAGGGACATCCTGTAACCCGTTCATACAGTAACTGTGCTATGGGAACGTGCAGCCTGCACCTTATGGGCCCTTATTACCTTTAGTTGTTTTGTAATAATTGTAGCAGAGTCAAGCTCCAATAAAGTTATGGTCTGTTCATTCTGTGTCCTTCTATCTTTTCCTTTTACCATGTTGGTTCCATTCAAGCGGTGATAACACCAAAATGGTTGTAGCAGACGTGATCTTTCAAGTGTTCTAATTCCATGGGCATATGAAAATACCTATTTTAGCATGATAAACGTTTTGCTGACCGGATTCCGCTTCACGATTACTGGCAGAGTTGTGTAGTAGCGGTTGCCTTCTTCTTTTTGAGATTTAAGTAACAGCAGTGTGTTTTTCTGAAATTTTGCCACATTGACTGATGTGATCCAGGTCCTGGATTATGTGCGATATATTTGACACATTCTTTAAGTGAATTTGGTTGTTCTAAAAGGACAGATGTCCAGGTTTTTCGGACATACTCCTCTTATTGTCAGTTAAGCAAGAATTCTCTTTTAAGATTTGACCCAGTCTTTTTGTAACTTAGTAAACTGAGAACTAATAGAAATGACTTGGCTATAGGAACAAGATGGTAAGAGAGAAAAATTTTTAGTTTTCTTCTGTTACAAGTCCAAATTAATCCCTTCCTTTTCCTCCCTGCCAACTTCTTCTCTAAACCAAAGGAGAAACAGTCTGTATATTTGAATCCTGAGGAATTTGGTTCAGAGCACAGGCTGTGCGTGCTGGTGTTACGGCCCAGAAGTCACCGGCTAGGGCGGGCCAAGCTTCAGTTCCACAGCGCTTCCTGTCCCCGTGACCCGCCCTCCGTGGGCTGGCAGCAGAGAATGCAGCCGGGCCAAGCAGGTCAGCTTGCAGATCATGATGTGCGTGAAAAGAATCCAGATGAAAGTGAAGTTTTTTCTTTTTGCAGATCCATGAGCATAACACGATGTAGGCTAGTTGGGAACAGACTTGGGGTCCTTGTTAAGACGCTGGGAGAAAGGCCGTGCACGGTAGATGGGCAGACCACGAGCTTGCTTTTTAAGCGCCTGCAAGGCATGTAGGGAGAACCCTTCAGTCTTTTTCTTTCTTTTTTTTGTGGTCAGTGAGACATAAAACTTAACATTTTGGCCATTTTTCAGCGTACAGCTTAGTAGCGTTAAAACACGTCGGCATTGTGCAGCCGTCACCGCTGTCCATCCCCGGAACTTTTTCTTCATCCCCAACTGCAACTTTGCATCTGTGAAACACTAACCTCCTGGCCTCCCTCCCTGAGCTCTGGCAGCCGCTGTTCTGCTTTCGGTCTCCGTGAATTCCACTACTCGAGGTACTTGATAGAAGTAAAATCAGACAGTATTTGTCCTTTGACCTCTTCCTTATTTCACTCAGCACAGAGGCCTCAGGGCCCATCCATCCTGAAGCAGATGTCAGAATGTCCTCTTTTAGGCTGGGTAGTACGCCAGCTTTTTTATTGTTTAGCCGTCCCTCTGCCCGCCGAGGCCCAGAGTGCCTCTCCCTTTTGCCTTTGTGGAAAGCGTTGCTTTGAATATTGGTTTACACATACCTGCTTGAATCCCTGCTTTCAGCTCTTCCGTGTCTGTATCCAGAAGTAGAGTTGCTGGATCGTACGGGAATGGATGGTATCTGGCTTTTTGGGGAGCCGCATCCTGCTTTCCAGCATTCTGCACCATTGGACGTGCTGCGTGGCGGCAGAGGAGGGTTCCGGTTACTCCACAGCCTCCCCTCGACACTTGTTTTCAGTTTCTTGGTTTTCTGTCATATCTGTCCTAAGGGGTAAAAAGTGGCATCTCATAGTTTTGATTTGCCTTTCTCTAATTATCGGTGATATGGAGCATCTTTTCATGTGCTTATTGGCTATTCATATGTCTTTGGAGAAATGTCCCTTCAGGTCCTTTGTCAATTTTTGAGTTGGGTTTTTTTTTTTTTTTTTTTTTTTTTTTTTTTTTTTTTTTTTTTGGTCTTTTTTGTGATGGGGAGTTGTGAGAGTTCCCTCTGGGTATTAAGCCTTTACCAGATTTGTGATTTGCAAGTATATTCCCCTGTTTTGTGGGTTGTCTTTCACTCCGTTGAAATGTTCTGAATTGCAAAACACGTTGACCTCAAGGCTTTCTTAGAGGGCTTGTGGGCCCCTGGTAATCAGCCAAGGTTATTGAACATGAACTCGGTGCCTGGTTGTCGCTGCATGTTGTACACATTTTACGCCATTTACTCTTCACCACAAGTATGGAGATGGCTGCTTTCGGAGGTTCCCACTGAGAACTGGAGTCGGCCCGCCTGGTTTCCAGCGCTGTGTGACTTCGGGTAAGTCATTAACCACTCTTGGCCTTGTGTCCTTCCCTCTCCAGGGAGGAACAGTGTCCTACGGTTTCAGTGACCGTTCGTGTACAGTGCTGGGCACAGTGGCCCGCATGTCACAGGCCCATAATAAATGCTAGTGCTTGCTGCTGTGATCCCCTTTTACAGATGGGGAAAACGAGGCACAGAGGAGTGAAATTTGCCTCCATTGGAGAGGTGCACCCTACCCATCTCAGGTTGATAGACATGGCCTTCCCTATAAGCCCAAGTCTGCAGCTTTTTGAGAGGCCTTTCTGGGTGTTGTTTACCCTGCCTAAAAACTGGCCTGGTGCTCCCCACCTCCTCCTTTACTTACCCAACACTACTCATCCTTACAGAGCTGGGCACCTAGCCCCCAGGATGCCTCCTTCCCACCACCTTACAGCCTATGCCTATCCTTCGATCCCCACCACTTCTTCCCGTCTGAGCTACTGCAATGCAACCAACACCCCTGCTCCGAGTCCCAAAAGCTTGTGGATGACAGTGGACACTGATCTCAGTTCCGTGCTGCACTATTCTTGGTCTGCCATCGTAGGCATCAGTGATTCTCCAGGAGACAGATGAAGTGCGGGATCAGGAGAGACGTGGGAGTGGGGGAGGGGAGCCAGCACCATACAGGGGGAGAATCCCTCCTTTTTACCATGTTTTCTCCAAGGAGAATAGGACCTGGGTCTCTTTTTCCTTTTTTTAAGATTTTATTTTAGAGCAAGTGCGTGTGCCAGTGAGCTGAAGTGTAGGGAGGGACTGAAGGAGGAGCATTGAGAATTACAAGGAGATTCGAGGAGTCCCAACACAGGGCTTGATCTCCTGACCCTGAGATCATGATCTGAGCTGAAATCAAGTCACCACTTAACCAACTGAGCCACCCAGGTGCTCCAGACCTGGGTCTCTCCTAAATATTTTGTCCTAGTCTTGGGTGAGGGCTGGGCCTCATGGTCCTTTGGACACATTTGGTTCACATTGTTAGAGACCCAGCAGAGAAGTACCTGGCAGAGCCTGTGCTTTTCACCAAGATTCGGCTTAAACGGACGTTGGGTGTTGTAACGGATCTGTCCCCTTTTTGCTAGGACTACTGGGCCGCCCTGAGCTGGATTTCTGGTATACCTCCAGTTCATCTGTTCACTCATCCAGCACTTTCTGTCTGCGGGCACCCTTCTGGATGCTGGGAGCAGAAACGAAGCATGTGAAGCTTTTGCCCTTATTACTGGCGTTTACGTTCCCATGGATCCTCGTGGGGAAGACGGCCATGGCCAAATCTGCCAGAGTTGTCTGGGGACGAGTCCCAGCGTGCGCAGCTTTTCTCGTCCCTGGCGCCTCCCGCCTGGCCTGTAACAGCATCGGTGCTGACGCTTTGGGGAAGGAGATGGGCTGCAGTGAGCACGTCAGCTCTCCTGAGTCCGGAATATATTTATTAAGCAGCTACTAAGTATCGGACATGGGGCCGACCTAGCTGAGTATGGTGCTGCTTGAGCAGGCAGGTAGTACGCAGGTAATACTTGAGTCACGTCTTTGAACTTGGCTCTTGCTGTTGCTGTTGAGGCCAGTGGCCAGCGTGATAAATAGGTAGCACCACTTCACAACGACCGGGGCCGTGGAACTCTTTGTTTTCTCCTTTTGAGAACCCGGGCTCCAATGTGGGCAGACACAGTGGGACAGAAGTTGGTTTTATGGGAAAGCATGTTTGAGCTTTAAGTTCTCCTAAGAGCCATAAGGCCACTTTGGGTTTTGTTTGGTGGTTAGCTATTTTTACTTTTATTTACCTATTTGGGAATAAAGGGCTGAATCAGTCTTCTTAACAAGCCAGAATTCCAGCTTGAGGTTATGTTTATAAATAGAAGAAGTAGGCTTTCCAGAAGTAAGGCTCACTAAAACCGATTTTGTTGACAAAGGGGAGGTACTGTCAACTAGTGGTCTGGGCATTTCGAGGCATCTGGCATTCTTGAGTCCTAGACACGCCCCCCAGGGCGAGCCAGCTTTAACCCTCCTGTACCAGGGGTGCCCCGAGGAGCCAGGCAGCCGATGTCGAGAAGCTGGCACCATAGCCTTGCTGCCGCGGGTCTGTCACTCCCTGGCCACGTCATCAGCTTCCTGTGGCCACTGTCTCCCATATGGTGAAGGCGTTGGCCCACGGGATCTGCTAATAGTTGATACTCAAAGCCACAAACATTTAATTTGCAAACACAGAAGCAATATACCTTTGACTCATGGCTGGTTAAGACTGTAGATTCCAGAACCCGAGCTCATGTTCTTGTTCTTTTGCTGGACACATCATTTGTGCTCCATCCACGAACATTGATTCAGCACCCTCTGTGGTCGGGGCCTTCTGGGGTTTTGTTGTGTGAAGTGAGTGTCCCTCAGGTTCACGGTCACGGAAGCTTACATTCCAGGGGGGTGGAAGGATGGAGGGTGAGACAGATCTTAATCAAAGAAAACTGATCGTTTTGGAGAATGGCACTTGCTGAGGAGATGATAAAACAGGGAAATGTAATCGTGTGCAAGGTGGAGTGGTGTGGCCAAGCTTAAGTAATAGTGATGGATAACATTTGCTGAGTGCTTCCTGTCCCTGAGCACCTTCCCTGTGTCTCAGGGCAAAGTAGGTGCTAGTACTGTTCCCATCTTACAGATGAGCAGAGAAAAGCGGGGACCCTGAAGACATCCCTGAAAATGAACAGAACACAGGGTCTGTGTTCAAGTTATGGTGGTGACATGTTTCAAACCAAATCGTTTCAATCCAGTGTCTTCCGGATAAAGGGCTGGCCAGGCACAGTAGAAAAAGGCTGGAGGATTAAGGGATGGTTTACTGGGAGGGTAGTGCTTGAATTGGGTTTTGAGGGATGAGTAGAAGTTCTTACAGGATGTAGAACCAACATTTGTTGGTCTGCGGTATCATGGACACACGCAGTCTTTTCAGTAGACCACGTTGTTCTTTGCCATTCACGTCATTTGCCTGCATCACAAAGGTCTGCGTTTTTATGAGGAATTATTTAAGGTAAGCGGTCACTATAAATCTTCGAAATTAACTCATATTTTAGCCCAAACTTACAGTTTCGATGCAGATGATGACATCCCTGCACACATTCTGAGAGCAGGCTGTATTTTTCTGGGTGGTGGTTTTAAATCTTGACTTCCTTAAGCACATCTCTTCTGCTCGGAGTCTCGGGTTCCTCAAGCATAACGCCATACTAGCAAATCTGAGTTAGAATCACAACAAAGCCAGAATCTCTGGGGTGAGAATCTCTCCCAGGTGGACTCTGACGTATAGCCAGCATGAAGGATTGTGGGAGTGGAAACAGTCTCCCACCCTGTGCTGCGGAAGGCTCCTGGGGCTGGGGTCTCCTTTCTTCCCACCTCAGCCAGAGCCGTTCCAGGTTTATCTGTTTTATTTATTGCACTCTCTTATGACATCATGTTGGAAGAAAGGGTTCTATTGCCAAAAAATGTTTGAAAACCCCTGGGACGTCCTGCTAGGACCCTCTGGCTCGACATCTGTGGTTCCCTGGGTGGTTCCCGCCCCCCACCCCTGTTCTGGATCTCGGTACCGTTTCTGTGCTCCGTAAAGTGGCCGCTGCTTTCCATCCCAGATCTGGCTACCTTTCTTTGATAGGTGAGCTAATCCCCAAATGTGGCAGCGGTGGCCTTAAGTGAGGGTTTCTGTTACCTCGTTATGAATTACGGTGGAGTGCCCTGGTGAAGGGTCGAAGGTATTTGAGATCCTTTGGGATCAAATGCAAGATATTACTAAAACGAGACTCCATTT
This sequence comes from Spilogale gracilis, assembly GCA_004023965.1. Taxonomy (NCBI): domain Eukaryota; kingdom Metazoa; phylum Chordata; class Mammalia; order Carnivora; family Mephitidae; genus Spilogale; species Spilogale gracilis. The sequence continues at coordinate 163,724 of PITA01001708.1, read as the reverse complement.
AATAGGTGATAAATCTTGATATTGTAAGTTTAATATAGTTTGATGGTTGTAAATCCAGTGAATCTACTGTAGGAATTTGCTGTGTGTTGCATTTATGAAATATTTAGTCAGGTGTTTTTAAAGGTACGACTTTTCTCATAAGGTACTAATTTTTACGGGCTTACCGAGAAAATTTCGTATCAGTGTCAAGTACGCTGCTCTTTGCGGGACTTCCAAATGAAAAGGAAATGGTATTATAGGCCCTCTTTTTGCATCATAAGACAGCCTGTGGACAGTTTAGTAATAGCCAAAACAAAAGCAGATTTTAGTATATTTAAGAATATATTTTAGGATGAGAAAATGGTAGGGTGCAAGCTACTTAAAAGTAAGCTCGTATTCTTCGATGCTTAGACTGCAAATACTAGAAAGGAATATACACATGGGATGAACTATGACCACGGTGTGGATGTTGGTGGGGTGTTGGGTCTTAGGTTGGCAGCCAGGAGGCCCCGAGTGCATTACAAGCCATGTGGACTTGTTTTCTATTGCTGGGTAACAGATTAACATACATTTATTTGATGGCTCAAAACAGTATGCATTTGTTCTCCCCCCCCCCCGGGTTTCTGTGGGTCCAGAGCGTAGGCACAGCTTAGCTGGGTTCCCTACTTGTGGCCTCACATGGCCACGGTCAAGGTGTTGGCTGGGCCATGGTGTTATCTGGGCTTGGGATCCTTCCAAGCTTATGTGGTTGTTGGCAGAATTCATTTCTTTCAGGTGCAGAACTCCTGGGAGCTTGCTTCTTTGAGGTGGGCAGAAGAGCTTCTTTCCCACTAAAATATCTTTTTAGCGAAGGCTTGGATCCACTTTTTGGTTTTGGTTATTGTTGTTTAAGAGCTCACCTGATTAGGCGAGGCCCACCTAGGATAATGAGCAGTTCGATTCATTTAAGGTCAATGATTAGGGACCTTAATTACATCTGCAAATCGTTTCACCTTTGTCATGTAGCGCGACCTAACTATGACAGTGACATCCCATCATGTTGCCCGCACTCAAGAGGGGGGTGTACTCCGAGGGGTGGGGGTCCCGGGGGCTCTCCTGGAATTCTGCCTGCCATACCACAGGTACGACCTTAGGCACGTTTCATACTTTTGAGCTTCCCCTTCGATGGCTGTAGAATGGGAAGGGTAATTCCTACCTATCTTGGAAGGATCTTGTTGGCCTCGATGAGATAATGCGTGGGAACTCTGGGGGCTGCTGGGAAGCCTCAGGCAGGCAGGAAGGACCCGAGTGAAAAGTACCCCTACAGAATCTGCGGTTCCACTTCGGGCTGAAGATACCACCAGATACCCCGGGCGCTAGTAAACGCGAAGACCCCGCAGACGAGTCTGCCATCCCCTTTGATTTCATCAGTGACCCGAGCAGGCACTGAAATTGCTTACGGTTCGCTTTTCAAAACAGTTGCCTTTCCAAATCCCCGCACTCTTAATAATGGCCCCTGACATCTTTTTTGGATTAGGAATGGATGCAGGGTCCAGTCGTTGACTTTGATTCTGATCTCCTTCCAAAGACACTATGATCAACAACTCTTGTGATTTCCCACCTGAGGTCCACTTGGGGCCACGGCCCCCTCCTTCCCGCCTACCCTCTGGCTTCCCAGGACCCCTCCTCCCGCAGAAGTCCCCGTTGATCACTTTCACAACTGACAGAGAACCCAACAGGAGGCACACAGGGAAAGACACGTTTTTATGCAGTTGCTGTGGGTCACCCGTAAGCCCTCGGTCGAATAGTACTTGGAGCACAGACAACTGCTTTTGCCATCGTAACCGAAGGCGTGCTCTGCGCGGCCCTAATTACAAATGCAGGGAAATGGAGGGAAAATCCATCTTATTTAAAAGTGTTTTAGTGTCAGCAAACACATTGCGATGCCATTAAGAAAGTTTTTGTTAAGGACACGTTCGACTTGAGGTTTTTAATTTGTTTGAAGTATTTTGCTAAAACAGAATTATGTTGGAGTTTACATAAAAGTAGAGAATGACATGAAAAGTTTTAACTTAAGCAGCAAAATATAAAGGCTAATCTTATTTAAAAGTAATATGTATGTCTTGATTGAGTGCCCAGATACGCTCAACTGGGGCTTTTTAGTGGATCGGGTCTAAGCTGTTACACTGAGTTATACCGAGAAGGTTTTCCTGAGCTTATATTGCCAGACCTGAAATACTCTTGTGGCTGCATTTAATAAAGAAACGAAAGTCTTGAGTAAGGGGATATGATTTTTTATGACAGAAGGAATGCAAATAACTTTTAGTCTCATTGCCTTGACCGGGTTTGGTCTGATTTGATGGAGTTTAATAGTGACTTATAACCTGTGCTGACAATACGCAGGCCCGCGCAACGTCATTTAACTCATTTATTCTGCTTGCTGTAAAAACAAAGAGATGGCAAATAAATATATGGAACGTTCATTGTTTGTCAGAGGGCCCAAGCCAAGAGTTTTCAGTGACCTTTTAAAATACGGTCCCAGGCTAGTACTAAAATGTCTGTCACTCAGCACACACACTTGCATGCTTTGACCTTTTAACCCGTGCATCTTGTGTTTTTCTCTTGCAAATGGGTGTATGAATTTCCAGTCAGCTGCAGCGGTTTAGACTTCTGCATCGGAGGATTACTGTAAATTGCAGCCTGACAATTACAATCCACAGGGCACCGGCGAGTTATTAATGGGCTCGCCTACTGATGGCCTTTCAGCGCAGCCTCGGACCTGCTGAGCCTCAGCCTAATTAGATCCAGGGGTAGTGGCCCCTGCAGAGGAGGCGAGTCGGGGTGGGGGCTCCCCGAGACCCCGCCTCCAGCAGAGGAAGATATCAATTGATTATGGATGGCTCCTGTCCGCCATGTCGGATCTCTAATTCACCTCCTCCTTAATGACTTGTATTGGCTTAAGGAGCTCTGCGAGATTTGACAGCGTCAAGCTCAGCTGACGAAGACCAGCAGGTGACTTTAATTGAGGACTTCTATTGCAAGAGATTTTATGGAAGACAGAGCAACAGTTCAACACACACAAAAGAGGCCTGTAAAAAAAAAAAAAGTCTGCAGCAGTTCTAGAAGGAGACTGGGAACAGACCTGGAGTTAGCTACTTTACTTTTGTTTCGTTTACACTTTTTTCACCTCTCTGGCGGTGGGATCAGGAAGGGAGACCCCCTTTCCTACCCGCCTGCCCCTGGAAATTCTGCAGCCGTCTCTCCTCTCTTGGGTTTCAATATTTATCTTTAGGGATGAATTATGTCCAGGCATAAATTATGTTTGACACATCTCGATGCTGGGGGAAAAAAATTAAATTTTTCACCGCTCTGAAAAACATTCCCCAGAACATATCACACGCCCTGAAAGAACCAAGCACGCTGTTTAGTTTTATGAAATTAAACGGACGGCGTGTCTGGAGCGTCGGAGGGCGGAGGATAATGATCAGTGAGTGAATGAATGAATAAAAAAAAACCTGATGGCTGATAGGATGGCAGCCTTGGAGCCCTGGGAAAGGAGGAGAGAGGGAAGGCTAAGCTGGGTGGGTCGGCAGATGCCTCGTGTTTCTGGAGATTTGCGTCCCCTACACGTGTGTGTCGTCCAGGCGGGTGAGCAGCCCCCTCTGCCAGTGGGCTTCCGTGTGTGCCGGGAGGGACAGTATTTACCTCCTTGGCCACTCTGCTGGCGATCTGTCCTGATCCAGCCCTGGGAATTCCGTGTCCTCTGCAGCCACCCCCCCACGGCACCCCCGCGCACCTCCACCGCACCCAAGTGCCCACCGTGATCCGAACATGCCGCCAGCCTCGTGCTACTTCCTCTGCCGGAATTTCCCTTGCTCAGCCCTCCCCCATCTCACAAACTCCTAGTTAGCCTTCTGAGGGTGTGGTCACCTCCTCCACGAAACTGTCCAGCTCTTCTGCCCCCTCCCCCGGAGCCTGCATGTCCGGCCACTCTGCTGTCCTCTCTTACCGGGGGTGAGGAAGCATTTGAGTATCCGACTGAGCAGAACACATTTGCACCCCAAGGATGGGACCAAGGGAGTCACAGAGTTAGAGCGAAGGCAGTGATGGCTTCTGGGGGGGAGGTGGGTAGAGGTGGAATCTGGGGTACCTTGGAAGGGAAGTGGCCCCTGAGGCAGGGCAGGACTCGGGGACAGTAGTGGCAGCAAGGTTTCCCGGCAGAGCTGGGACTCTGGAAGTCCGTTGGGTACCAGCACCAGATGGTTTAAGGGCTGGGAATGGTGCCCAGAAGGACTCCTGATTCAAAATAATGATGTGATTAGGGAACTCCAGGATCCCATCAGCCTAAAAGCCTAGCTTGGTCCATGAGTTATGAGCAGGTCGGTAGTTGACCCCCAGGCTCCAAACAAGCAAATCCATATACTGCAGCCTTCCCACACCCTCGGCCACAATCTCCCTGCCCCTGCTCTGCTGAACCACCTTCTCTCTCCGTGTGGCCTGCTGTGCCTGGCATTCAAGGCGACCCCTTCTCTAGGAAGCTTTCCTGGATTCCTCATGTCGGTAGAACGCTCTCCTGACTTTGCCTACCATGTACGTCTGCACGTGTTATCAGTCTTACTCTGCATCCCTGGAGCCCTACTATGAGCCACTCGAGGGCTGAGCTCAGGATCATCTGGGATTCGCCTGGGGTGGCCACAGGGTTGAATGAATGAGAAGGCAGAATGGAGGAGCAGATCCCAAAGCTTCACCCATGAGTAGCAAAAGTTAGGTTGCTTGATTTTTATGTTTAATTAGAACTTGGAATGATTTAAAGATTATTTGACAATGTCTTTATTAAATAACTGAGTATAATATTCAAACGTATCTCTATTTGGTTGTTGAACATCTACCGCACAGTGGATCCTGCCGGGATTGGTGGCTTCTGCCACAGAGGTGATGCCAGTCCATCTGGGGGGAGTGGTGCACAGAGGCAAACAGAACAATGCAGTAATAAACTCACACCCGGACAAAGAGATGGAAGTGATGGTAGTAATGATAATGATTATGTTGATGGCAGTGGTGCTGGTCATGGTGGTGAGATGATGTTAGTGATCACGGTGGTGATAGTGGTTATATTGATGGCAGTGGTGGTGGTTGGTGGTGGTAATGGTGGTGGTGGTGGTGGTGGTGGTGGTGGTGGTGGTGGTGATGGTGGTGGTGGTGGTGATGGTGGTGGTCGTGGTGGTGGTGGTGATGGTGGTGGTGGTGGTGGTGATGGCAGTGATGGTGATGATGATAGTAATGGTGGTGGTGATGGTGGTGATGGTGGTGTGGAGGCAGCTTGGCTGCCTGTGTTATCGGATTCACTCTGCCAGGCCTGGGAGCCCTTGGATGACTTGAAGTCATGTGTATCCCTTCACTCATCACTCTGGCAAGGGCAGTGAAGGCAGCCTTCTTCTGCTTGGAGGCTCTTGGAGGAGGATTTACAAATTTCATTCTCCTTCCAAAGGCGCAGCTGCGATGGGTGGATATTTTCTGGCCAAACCCAGCTGAAGTTGGACCAGCATTTCAAAGTGTCAGGCTGCAAATGTCAAGGCAGTAGAGGTGGAGGAGTGGGGGTGAGGAAGAGGACGTGGCAAGAGGCTGTAGACTGGAAGAGGGGAGGCTGGGGACTTTTGTACTCGGGAGCTTGCCGAGGAGAGCAGGTCCTGAAGGGGCACTGCCAGGCTGTCCTCGCAGGGATCAGGGCACTGGGGCTTTGCATGTGTAAGCTTGCTGGGCCCCACCTAAGGGGCCCCAGTAAGAGGCTTCTGGAAGAAGCAGTGGCCTGCCAGGGCAGTGGGCAGCTGGATGCTAAGTCCCCAGCGGGATGTGGACATGTAGCCTCCAAATTTTAGGGGCTGGGGCTGTGATGAGTGTTTCTCCTGCCCTCTTCAGGGATTGCCCAGACTAGACCTTTCTCCTCCTTCTCTCCTCCCTAATCCTGATGCTCTTGCAACCACGCTAGCCGTTTAGGGCATTCAGACCTTCTAGCATAATCCTTCCTTCCCTCTCTCAAACCCTTCCCTCCCACTCTTCCTTCCTCTTTCCTTCTGAGAGTGCATGCGCATGAGGGCAGGGAGGGGCATCCTGAGTCTCATCAGAGGAAGAAGAAGGTGAGGAACCACTTCCCATCATCCTTGGTGCTCGGGATGGGGGCAGTCTGATCTCCTGTAGCACAAGGACTATTAGGAACCATCATTGTCTCCCTGAGTGTGTGGTTTAGAGCCTGAAACCAGAGGTTTTCAGTATGTACTTATTGAATGAATGAATAATGCTGAATGTGCAGAGTAGATCCTGAGTTGGCATTCCAGCTGATTTTCCCATGCCTACCCGGCTTTTCCCAAGCCCAGCTTGGGCATGGCGGACTCATTGTTTCCTCTGCTTTTCTTTGCTGGGTTGATGCACCTGTTTTTCTCCTTCTCTAGAAATGTTGGGGTCCCTTCCTCCTCCTCCCTTTTGCTCACCTCTCCCTTAGAATTTTCTCTCCTTGCCATCCCTCCATGACCATCATCTGGCTCTGCCTCTCCTCCTGGCCTGCCTGGACCTTTCTCATGGCCCCTAGGTGGCAGCCCCATCTTCACCCTTCCTGTGCTGCCCATCCAGTTCTGTGCGGCTGTCAGGTAAAAATAGCTCAGACTGTGCCCAGGCCTCAGATGGCTTTGTCCTCCTGTCTTTCTCCACTCCCCGCCCCACAGCCTCCTCACTTGGCTCCTTAGCTGGCCCATCACAGCTGTCACTGGCTCCGACCCCTTCCTTCACCCCGTCTTCCACCTCCCTTCAGCTCAAAGACTTAAGAAATGCAGGGAAGGAAATTCCAGCACATCCTGATTTATTTCATTGTTTAGCTTTCGCAACAATTGGGTAAGTCTGGGTGCATCAGGCAGGACTAGGTTTGAACACGGATTCTGCCAGTTAACAGCTCTATGACCTTCTCGCACAAAAGTCACCATGGTCACACCACGTTGGTTCTTCTGTTTCTCAACACATGCCCTGGGGGGGTGAGGGAGAAGGAGAGAAAATCTCAAGCAGACTCCATGCCCAGCGCGGGATTCCTTCCAGGGAGCAGTCATGAGGAGGTGAGGCCGTGACGATGATGGCATCCAGGGCACAGGCTTGGTCATGGAACAAGTGGCCTCGCCATGCCTTGCCATGCCGTGGACCAGCAATCAGTCCCCAGCCTGGCCTGGTGATTCCCAACTACTCTGGTGCTCATGCCTCCAAAGTCTGAATTTCCTTTCAGAAAAAGGAATAATGGGGCTGCAGCTAAGAGCAGCATTCTTTGGGTGGGGCCCAGTGGGCAACAGATGTGTCATCATCTTTATGACATGGATGGGACTTAGGCCCTAAAAGGCCTGCTTGTTGGTGGTGGTGGTGATGGTGGTGATGATGGTCTGATGGTAGTGGTTATGGTCTGATAGTGGTGGTGCTGATGGTGATGGTGGTGGTGGTGGCGATGGTGGTGGTGATGATGGTCGTGACGGTGGTGGCGGTGGCAGTGGTGGAAGTGGTGGTGGTGGTGATGGTGATGGTGGTGGTGGCGATGATGATGATGGTGGTGGTGACGGTGGTGGTGATGGTGATGATGGTGGTGGTG
>PITA01001708.1:74436-156051 GCA_004023965.1 Spilogale gracilis | reverse complement strand
AAGAGGTGGGACTTTGTCCTCCTTCCTCCTATGAGATTCTGTGATCCAAAGAGACAATCAGAGGATGCAGGGAAATCCCTTAGGAAAGAAGGAAAAGGGATTAGAGGAAGGCAGGCCAATTGGACCAAACAGGGACAGAGGGAAATGTTTGTTCAGTTACCAGACAGATGAACGACCTCTCCTGAAGTCTCTCCCCGTGGGCCTGGGAAAGCTGTTCCTCAGCTTCTGGGGGACCCAGGGTCGCTGCCGCTGCAGTGGAGGCGGGTGCCTGACACGGCCCACTGTGTGCTGACTGTGCCTTCTTCCCAGCCCAGGGAGTCCTCACCTGCTAATTACATCTCCCAGGCCTGCCTCCACCGAATTTGGCCTCACAGAATCTCTGCCCCACCCCCAAAGGGTCTGGAGCAAATCATTAAAATATCAGGTTTCCAGCCCCAAGGGGATGAGTAGGTGCTAAAAAGAGGCCAAGCTGGATTTGTCAAAAACCAATCAACTCTCACACACCAAATATCCCTGCTTGGGCCCAGCAACCAGCCTGGTGGTTAGGGGTTGAGAGGCAGTGGGAGGCGTACAAAGGGGACTCTGGGAAAGCGCTTAACCCCAGGGCACCAATTAGTTGCCCTCAGGGCCAGACAGAGCCATGGGGAGCCAGGGAAGAGAAATTACCCGGTGAAGAACCTCCAGGTTCAGTTCTCTACCAACGGCGGAAGTTTTTGACGGCTCAGGCTTTCGACCTATAGCATGGGGTCAGTCTCCCTCTCCTCTCACGAGGGTCACATGGGTCCAGAGCTGTGATAGAACTTTGCAAGCTGCAAGGCTCTAAGGAAATGCAATTCATTCATGCACTCCTTCAATCAAGAAAGTCTTCTTAGAGCACCCCCTGTGAGCCAGCCCCAGGGACGCGGCAGCATCCTACCGTCTGCCCTTGGCCTCCCTGTCTTCCTTTCTCAGACATTCTCCCTTGGCCTGTGACCACAGCTTCCACTCCTGCACTGACTCTTCTTCTGCCTGACCCTGGATGGTAGGGTTCTTTGAACTCTGCCCTGGGAGCTGCTCTCCCTCCTCCTCTCTCCTCATTCTCTCTAGGTGACATCTTCTAGTCCTCTGGCCTTGATCGCTGTTGGTGTAGATGGCTCCCCAAATCTAAGCCTCCAGTCTGGACCAGTCATGCTGGTCTCGAGTATCTGTCCATCCCCTGACTTCCCTCGGATGGCCCTTACCATCTGCTCATTGAGAAGAGATCATCTTTCCGGGCTCTCCAAAGCCAGTCCTCCTCCTGCGTGTCCTATCATCATAAAGGGCACCACCTTCCACCCAATTGTCCAAATCGGAAAACTTGGGAGTCCTGCTTATCACCTCCCTCCCTGTCGCCTCACCTGCCTTCCAGTGAACCCTGGCTCTGCTAGTTCTTCTGGTAGAGCTTCTGGCTTCGGTTGTCTTTCTCAGCCCCACCAGGGCCCATTTCAGCAGCCTCGCCGCTGCTCTCCCGCCCTCACTTCTGCCGTTCCCGTTCCTGAATCCTCTGCATGTTGCCATGATGATCTTGCTGAGATGCAAGTCTGATTCTAGCCCCCTCCTCCCTTGCAGGAGACCTCTGGTCCTATAGGTCATTTCCCTGCATAGGGTACATAGGGGAGCCTCTCTGAAGCCTGGGGTCATTGGGGTTTTGCTGTGGAAGGGCCACCTTCCAGTGGTTTTCACCTACTTACAAGTCTAGGCCCAAGCAAGGCATTTAGCACCCTGGGCCTTAATTTCCTCATCTATGAAATGGGCATAATATGTGCTTCATGTACAGGATTATTGTGAGGTTTGAATGAAGTCACAAAGGTTTAGTTTCACCAACAGGGTTATGGCCATCTCAGTGTGTGTGTGTGTGCGTGCGTGTGCGCGTGTGCGTGCACGTGTGCGTGTGCGCTCGCATGCACATTCTAGGGAGTACAAAGAATTTCAGGGTAGACATGGGGCACGTTCTTATAATATTACTTTTACTCAATTCTTAAGGTCCAATGTTCATCTGTCTATTTATCTATATTTTTCCAATATATTTTTATCTTAAAATGACATGGACATATCATGGAATCAAATGCAGATTCTGTATCCACATAAAAAAGAGACAGGCGCTCTGGCAGATGCCATTGGTGGCCTGCCCACATTTCCTCACCCAGAGGACTTCAGTATCACCACTTATGTCCCAAACACTGGCTCCAGCATTTCTGTGGCCATGGAAGCTCACTCCTCCTACTCCGTGCAGGCCAGAGGGTCAGGAATGAACAGCCTCTGCTGACAGCCCTCAGCCAATGAGCCACTAGAGCTGGTATATCAGTGCTGCAGCTCCTGGGTTTGCAGGGGTGGGAGTACGGTGGATGGATAGCTCTGAGGTGCATGGGCTCTGACTTGTGTGGGCTCTATGGTGTGAGGACTCTGAGGTGTGTAAGCTCTGAGGTGTGTGGGCTTTGTGGTGTGTGGACTCTGAGGTGTATAAGCTCTGAGGTGCATGGGTTCTGAGGTACATGGGCTCTGAGGTGTGTGGATTCTGAGGTGTGAAGCTCTGATGTGTGTGGGCTCTGAGGTACGTGGGCTTGGAGGTGTATGGGATCTGTGGTGTGTGGACTCAGGTGTGTAAGCTCTGAGGTTCATGGGCTCTGAGGTGTGTGGGTTCTGAGGTATATAAGCTCTGAGAATGCATAGGCTTGAGGTGTGTAAGCTCTGAGGTGTGTGGGCTCTGTGGTGTGTGGACTGTGAGGTGTGTGGGCTCTGAGAATACATAGGCTCTGAGATGTATAAGCTCTATGGTGTGGAAGCTCTTAGACATGAAGGCTGTATTGTGTATAAGCTCTAGGTGCATGGGCTCTGAGGTGCGTGGGCTCTGAGGTGTGTAAGCTCTGAGGTGCGTGGGCTCTGAGGTATGTAAGCTCTGAGTTGCATGGGCTCTGAGGTACGTGGGCTCTGAGTTGCGTGGGCTCTGAGGTACGTGGGCTCTGAGGTGTGTGGGTCTGAGGTGCGTGGTCTCTGGTGTGTGGGCTCTGAGGTGCATGGGCTCTGTGGTATGTGGACTGTGAGGTGCATGTATGTGGGCTCTGAGGTGTGTGGGCTCTGAGGTGTGTGGGCTCTGAGGTGCGTGGGCTCTGAGGTGTGTGGGCTCTGTGGTGTGTGGGCTCTGAGTTGTATGGGCTCTGAGATGCGTGGGCTCTGAGGTGTGTAAGCTCTTAGGCATATAGGCTGTGTGGGCTCTGCGGTGAGTGGGCTCTGAGGTACATGGGCTCTGAGGTGTGTGGGTCTGAGGTGTGTGGTCTCTGGTGTGTAGGCTCTGACGTGCGATGGCTCTGTGGTATGTGGCATGTGAGGTGCATGGGCTCTGAGGTACATGGGCTCTGAGGTGTGTGGGTCTGAGGTACGTGGGCTCTGGTGTGTGGGCTCTGAGGTGCGTGGGCTCTGAGGTGTGTGTATCTGAGTTGTGTGGGCTCTGAGGTACGTGGGCTCTGATGTGTGTGGGTCTGAGGTGCATGGTCTCTGGTGTGTGGGCTCTGAGGTATGTGAGCTCTGAGGTGCGTGGGCTCTGAGGTGCATGGGCTCTGAGTTGTGTGGGCTCTGAGGTACATGGTCTCTGGTGCGTGGGCTCTGTGGTATGTGGACTGTGAGGTGCGCGGGGCTGAGGTGTGTGGGCTCTGAGGTGTGTGGGCTCTGTGGTATGTGGACTGTGAGGTACGCGGGGCTGAGGTGCGTGGGCTGAGGTGTGTGGGCTCTGAGGTGCGTGCGGGCTGAGGTGTGTGGGCTCTGAGGTGCGTGGGCTCTGTGGTATATGGACTGTGAGGTGCGTGGGCTGAGGTGTGTGGGCTCTGAGGTGTGGGAACTGCGTTAGCTCCAGAGCCCTCAGCAGGATCAGAGGGCAGTAACTCTCAGTGGAAGCAGTGTTGCCCACATACAATTTTTCAGCTACCGTCCCTTCCTTATCTCATTTTCCCAGCTCCCTGCTGGTGTGTCCTGGGGTCCTTGTTCTCCCACAGACAAACCTCTGCACTTCCTCCTGGCCTCAGAGTCTGTTTCTGGGAGAATGAAACTGAGACAAGAGACACCCACCAACAGCAGCAGCAAGAGAAACAACCATAACGACAATAAAAGTAGATTCCAATTAGCACGCTAATCGTTTTTCACGCATCATCCTCATTTAACCTTTCGTTTCCCCCGCAGGAGCTCTACTTCCAGATGAGGGTCCTGAGGCTGAGGGAGGTTACAGGGCTTCCCCAGGCTGCACAGCTCATGAGTACAGCTCTGGAAGAGTCTGGTGCTTGTACTCTAATCTCTAGGTAAGTAGTCATGTTAGTTGGCGCCCTTTGGTGGAACCGCCCAGAAGCTTGTCGCTGGGAAAACACTGGTGGACTGTAATCCAGGAGGTCTGGGTGGGCCAGGCAGCTGCTAAGGAGTCCCGACGAGCCCAGCAAATTTCTAGGCCATCCCTCATGACTCACTGCTCTTTTTTTTCAATGTTATTGAGCTTTATTTCTTGGAATCAGTTATTTTTATAATACAAACTTTATATTTTATATTGTATTTTTATAATACAAACAAAATCCCTTCAGGCAAAGCAAATAATTACATTTAATAAACATCCACAGATTCAACGACTGTGATCATTTTGAAAGAAAGCAGAAATAGAAATCTTTTCATGCACTAACACATCCGATATTTGTGTTTGTGTACGTGTTTATTATTAGTTTCAGAAGTAGGATTTAGTGATTCATCTGTTTCCCGAGACACCCCGGTGCTCATTCCATCACGTGCCCTCCCTCATGCCCGTCACACAGTCCGTCCCCCCACCCCCCAGCCCCCCAGAAACCCCCAGTTTGCTCCCTACAGTTAAGAGTCTCTTATGGTTTGCCTCCCTCTCTGTCTTTATCTTATTTTGTCCTTCCTTCCCTTCCCCTGTGTTCATCTGTTTTGTTCCTTAAATTCCGCGTATGTCTCACTGCTCTTTTTGAAACCCTTGACCTTTTTAATTGATCTCTCATTTTCCCACTGGCTAAATATCGGGCACAGGGGCCAGCTGGCCACCCCTCAGCTTGCTGGAAGGGGACAGCAGCCCAAGAGTGAATGCTTGTGGCCTCCCTTCCCGAAGGCAATCCCTGTGGGCTTTTCCAGGATGGCTCAAAATCCAGATTTCTGTATGAAATTTCCCTTCAAATACAGGCTGCTACTTAGACACATTGACAATCCTCCCTTTGGGGGCCGGATAACCCCCTGAAGAGGCTGAATTTTGCCCTCTGGCCAGGCCGTGAAGTGATAGCAGCTGGAGGGGACGAGGGTAAAGGGGCCATGTGTCTTTTCCACAGGGGAACCAAGGTCCCCCAACTTCCATTATGGTAAAGGGAGGGACCCGTTCCTGGGCCCCAGCCTGCTGCCTGAGGGGTGAAGTCTTCCCATCGAAGTATGCTGGCCTGAAGCTAAGCTGGATCTCCCCGCACAACCCGGGGAAACTGAGGCTGAGCAGGGAAAGAGTGTGCCGAGTTCCCACCCTCCAGGCAGGGTCTGAGCCGGAGAAGAAGCCACCCCTCCTGGGCCCCCTGGACTGTGTGGCCCCACAGGGCGGTGGGAGGTGCCCTGGTTAGGGCCGCGGGAGCTTCCTTGCTGGCCTCCGTGGGTGGCTCTGCCCATCGGTTAGCTTTCAGAGTCTGGGGCTGTGGAGTTTGCTGACAATTGCCAAAGCCCAGGGTGAGCGGTAAGCCACCAGACTTCAGAAGGACTGGGGTGTTTATTTAAAACCTTACAAACAGTTTATAGCCAATGGAGCCCAACTTATAGGCGGAGACCTCACTGCCGAGCGGCCCGGGGAGGCTGCAGAGAGGGCAGACAGCTCGTCCCTCCCCAGATGCTGGGAGCTGGTGGAGGGTGTGCGGGCCGAGAGGCCCCCCTCACTGGGCAGCGCTGAGAGGCTGCTTGCTCGGGCCTTGCCATACACACTGTCTTGGGTTCCCCCATTGTTGTGCGCTGAATTGCGTCCCCTCAAAACATGTGTTGAAGCCCTGGACCAGGTACCTGGGAAAGTGATCCTTCCTTGGAGATCGGGTCTTCGCAGATGGAGTCAGGATGAGGTCATGAGGATGGGCCCTAACCAGTTATGATTGGCGTCCCAGTAAGAAGGCCATCTGAAGACACAGACACACACGTAGAGGAGAGGTCCATGTGACTGGGGACACAGAGCTGGGGTTGTGCCATCACAAGCCAGGAACTCCCAGGAGCCAGAAGAGCAAGGAAGTGTTCTTTCCAAGAGCCATCAGAGCCTGGCTCGGCTGACACCCTGACTCTCGCCTCCGGCACAGAGAATACATTTCTGTTGTGTCGACCTGCTTGGTTTGCAGTTTTTACTGTGCCCGTCCTTCCCTCAGGGCCTCTGCTAGAGTCCACGCATCACACATTCCCACCCACGTCTCTCTGGGCTCCAGACCCACGTACACCTGAATGCCACTTGGGTGTGTCCCCCTGGCCCCTCCAGCTTAGCTTACCTGTGGAAAGGCCTTCGTGGTGGCCTGGCAGAAACCACTGGATCCTGGAGCGGGTGAGCTGGAGAATAGCCGATACCACCTGGGGACCGAGAGAACATGGTCCTGAGCAAGGAAATGACACCAGGATTGCGCAGGAGAGCCAAGATGGCATCGAGGGAGGGATGCCGGATCCTGCCTTCGAGCATGGGACAGGCGAGAGGTCTTCCCCTCGGCACGGGGCCATCAAGTCTCTGACACGGAGCCCGGGCAGAGGCTCCTCTTTGATTGATTGTGGGCCAGCAGCGGCGGCCTGTGAGCCTGTAGATTCTGGGACCTTCCCCAGATCCCAGTGAGAACCTGCATTTGACTGGATGCCTGGTGAGTAGCATGCACGGTGAGTAGCATGCATCAGAGAGGCGCTGGGTACAGCGGGGAGCGTGGTACCATGGCTGGACTTGCTTTTCCCCTGCCTCTGGGCTTCCCCCAGGAACTGGGAAAGTGCTCCCAACGTGGTGACTGCCGGTGCCAAAGGAAGAAGAGGACATTCTGGACTTCAAGACGCCATACATGTCTTCCTCTGCTGCTGATAGACAGGGACTCCAGGCAGAAACCCGGTGTCACCTGGAATCCTTCCATCTCGTGAAGGTCACCCTGCCCAGGAAGACTGTCATCACTCCACACCGGTAGCCCATCTCCTTTGCCTTTCACCTGGACGACTCTAAAGGGCCCTAAAGCTTTCCTGTCCCCTCCCAGGCCTGCCTCCTGTATGCCTCTCTCCACTTGGTTGCCAGAATGATGGCAAATACCCTTAATTCCCACCAAGTCAGGCTCTACCCTTAGAAGCCCCACTCCCTGGCCCCATATTCACAGACGGCCCCAAAGCTTTTCCAAGGCCTGGAGGCCTGGCTTGAGTCAGCCCACCCCACTGGTTCCCACTCACTGCTCGACGGGCATTACCCTCCCCGCGGTTAGTGCCCCTTCCCTCCTGGCACCTTGGTCCACATGGATTCCTCCCCCTGACACACCCTCCCCACCCACTCCTTTCTCCTCCTCAGTTGCTGGCTCCCCCCAGGAGATGCTGCCTCCCCCGGGAGATGCTGCCCCCCATGTGCCCCAGATCAGACCAGGCTTCCCCGCCATCTGTGCCCACGGGCCCCGTGCTTTTCCTCCTTGGCACCTGTGGCAGCAGTGAGCGTGGGCACAGGGCCACCTGCGCGAGCCTAAGGGCAGGAGCATGTCGCTCAGTCAACAGGAAGGAAGGCCGGCAGGGTTGGCATTAGGTACAGAAGGAACGCTCCGTCTGTTCTCCAGTCCGGGTCCCAGGCTTTCCCCCCAGATGACGGGGGGACGTTCAAATGTGGTTCGAATGCGCCAGGCACAGGAGAGACGCCTGTGCCTGGGAAAACGTGAGGACAGTGGTTTCCACTGGTGCCTCTGCCGGGAGCTGACCTCGCTGAATGTCTTGGGCTGCAAAATTTCAGCCAGGGAAGCTTCACGAGACTTCTGGGGTGAGCTGGCTGCCGTCGCGTACGAGTCCCGCCAGAGTCCTTCTCTGACTGCTGCCTGGCGAGTCCAGGACTCCCTGTGCCCCTCCAGTGCCCCCCTCCATGGGCACCAGAGTGGTTTTGCAGGAATGCCAGCCTGAGCGGGCCTGCGCTGGCACAGACTCCCCTCATGAGTCCCCAGGCGGACCAAAGGGGTGAAGGGACGGCTGAGTTTCAAATGCACCTTCGCGGCTCCTCTGCCAAAAGCAAGGGGAGCGAGGCCGGCGCTTTCACACCAACCAAGATGAGAATTCCGGGCTCCCTTGGCCTCACCCATTGCCTGCAGGCCTGACAGCGTCCTTCTGTGAGACAGGCATGTTTTGCGGACCCCTCCTCAGCTGCCCTCCACCTTTCGGGATCAAGGACCTTGACTGGAGAGCGGCCATCCAGGACCCGGCAAAGCCTTTCCCAAGAGCCTTTTGTCTCCAATTAAGGAATCTGGAGCCCAGGTGCCTGATGACCTTGGTCGTGTTCCTGAGCCTCATATTTGGATGGAATGGCTTCCTTAAAGAATTAGGGTACATTCAAGAAGTAATGGCCAATACTAACAAGGGAGCAAACACTACCTTGCTGTGGGATCTTGGGCAGGTCCCCTTGCCGCCGTGGGTGGTCACCTGCTCTGAGTGGTGAGCAGTGGGCACCCCCACCCCCCGGCCTGCCAGGCTCTGGGCTCCATGGCCTCCTGGACAAGTGACAAGCTGGTCAGGTGACCTGGGCTGAGATTCTGCTGCTCTGTCGGGCAGGGCGGCGGGCAAGCTGGGGTGGACGAGTGCCGTGACTGCTTGATGTGAGTCCATCCCTCGGTGTCCGCAAATTCACTTTTGTTTATTTTCCTGAAAAGCTAAGTAAGCCAGTGAGACTGAGCAGCTCCACACCAGACGTGCGTTTTCATTGTAAAAATATTTTTGCGGGTCAGAAAATTGCACCAAAATGTTTTCACAGGCAAAACGCTGCTGTGCGCTGCTCAACCCTGCGACCGGCTGCCACCAGGGACGGGGCTGTGGACGTCCACCTCCCGTACGCATTTCAGTAGTAATAGTAACAAACACGCAGCGAGTGTTTCCTATGTGGCATTTTGCCAGTCAGTTCTATGTGAGGTTTTTACCCCCACCCCTCCCAGTGTGGTCAGTGTGATTATCATCAGTTCTGTGTTGCAGATGAAGGCACTGAAGTCCAGAGAGGTTGAATGACTTCCTCAAGGTCACACAGCCTGCCAGGAGCAGAGCCAGGCTCGGAATCCAGGTCTGTCTGGCTTCGGAGTCTGGGCTATTGCCCACCGTGATGCACCTCGGAGGCCCTAACTCGTTGTGCTGCATGCCCTGGGTTCCTCCCTCAACCTTCTATGTGTCACTGTGGTTTCCAGCAGTTTTCTAGGACAGAGTTATGTGTTTCACAGCTACAGCTTGGTGCCAATCTGGGGAGATCCCAGAACGTTCCCTGCGTGGAGGACTGTTGGGACCAGAGAGGCTTTGAAGATTCCCTCCTGGGATCTGCTCCTGTGTCGGTGTAGACGAGGTAAGGGGCATGCGCGGCGCATGGCTAAGGCTCCTCTAGGCTCCCCTGGGCTCCCGGGCTGCTCTGTGAGGCCAGATATTTCACATAAATGCAGCCCACGTGGCTTTGCTGTGCAGCTGAAGTCCCTCACATGCACAATCATATACAGAAACACGGCAGGACGTGTCACAGCCCCACAAAAACTGCATCCCCACTCGTAGAACGCGTCCGTCTGAACCGCGATTTGGGGGCTCATCTTCTGTCCATACTCAACTATATGCAGCCAGTGGAAAAAACAGGAGTAAACAAGTTAAATAATTCAGAGGATTCCTCCCTTCCTCTCCCAGGCCCACGGATGACGCCTGTGGTCGAGCGTGGGCCGCCACCAGCCCTTCCCCAGCGCCAGCTCCCAGGATCCATGGACGCATTGCATGTTTTTCCTCCAGGGTGACTCCAGACACAAGCCAGCTTGGTGACCTGGTGCTGGGGGGAGAGGGGTGTGTGATAGTGGGAGCCGTTGCGGCACAGGTAGGGCTAGGGCTGGGCTGGGCTTGCTGGGAGGCAGCGGTGAGTCCCCAAGGCAGGGGCACCCGGAGGTGCTGGGAGGGAAGGGGGCTGTATATGTGGGCTCTCATGACTCTTGTCATCTCTAACCCTGGGAGGACGAGACCCACTGTGTGGGTTGATTGACCTCCTCCTGAGGACAGGGCCTTGGTAATGTCCCTTGGCGTGCCCAGGCCTGGCACAGATCTGCCACTCGTGGGGGCTGGGTGACAGACAGCATGGAGCTAGGGTCCTGCTGTCCTCAGAGCGATGGAGCCCTGCCTCTGGCTTTGCGAAGTGTTCTCGCCTGGAGCCGGAGCTCCCACGACAGGACGGGGAGGGAGCCCATGGGGGCTGTCCAGGGGGCAGCTCACAGCTGTGACAGTGACATCCTCAGATGGAAGCTATCAGAGGGGTCAGTCAAGCCCCCAGCATAGCTGGGGGGGCTCAGTAACCGTGGAATGAAGGAAAATGCTCGGCTGTCAGTCCCTTGTCCACCAAGCCCCTTCGCCGCATGGTGCCTGAAATTAACATCACGACGCGCAGAACAGGTCACGCATTCTCACCGCCATCTCTGTTTCCCCCAAACACGGCCCACTGCTGGACACCAAGGGGGTCTCTGTAAACAATGTTGGAACAAAAGTACCCAGTATTTAGAATCATTTTGCCCAGGGTGATGTCCCTCCGAGAGGATTGGAGGCGGCTGGCTCTCATGTCAGCATGGAGACAACGGGGATTTGATACACCAAACATTTCCTAATCAGGGGAGCTGTGCGATCCTGGAGTGCATGTGTGTGTGTGTGTGTGTGTGTGTGTGTGTGTGTGTGTGTGTGTGTTAGGGGTGCATGTGCATGTGTGTTGGATGTGTGTGTATGTGTTGGGGTGTGTGTGTATAAGTTGGGGTGCATGGATGGACATGTGTTGCGTGCGTGTGTTGGGTGCGCACTGTGTGCACTCCCGTGGAGGGGAGTTGGAGATCAGCGCTTGGGGGGGCTGCACAGGCAGCCCCAGGGACAGGTGCTCAGGAGGGGTCCAGGGACGCGGCTGAGTCAGAAGCTGGTGGTTGGAGCAGATGGCCGTGAGTACAGAGGGCAGGCGGTGGCTGGAGTGCTTCCAAAGAGGAGGGCAGGAGAGGGACAGAGATGCAGGGGAACGGGCAGGCCTCACAGAGCCCGGCCCATTCAGTGCAAGCCCCAGCCTGGAGGGGCTGAAATCTGACTCCCATGGTCAGCAGAGGGCATGACCCCGACACACGAGGGGACTTGCCCAGGGGCCGTGCTGTGTGAGGACCCGAGGAGCTGTGTGTGACATGGACACCTTCATCTCTGAGATGGTTAATTTCCATCTCAACTTGGCTGGGCTACGATGTCCAGATAAGTGGTCCAACATTATTCTGGATGTTTCCAAGATGGTGTATTTGTGTGAGATTAACATTTAAACTGGTAGACTTTGAGGAAAGCTATTGACCTTCCCTCAAGTCGGTGGGCCTCGTCCCATCAGTTGATAGGCCTCAAGAGAACAGAAGACTGACCTCTGCTGAGTGAGACGGAATTCTGCCAGCGGACGGACTTGAGCCAGCTTGCACTGCAGACTGTGCACGTGCCAATTTCTCCCTGACCCTGTGAGCCAGTTCTTTAAAACAAATCTCTTTACGGTTCTGTTTCAGTGGAGAACCTGACTACTACACTTTCTCCGGAGTGGACATCCATTGCAGAGCCTAGGACTTGACAACCGGAAATTAATGTGAGTGGAAAGGAGGCACCCCAGGCAGCCAAGGCAGGGGGTGAAGGCTGTGAGCCGTGAGGGGCAAGGTGGGTTGCAGAACAGGGAAACAGGTGGTGGAGAGGGGCCAGGACGCCTGATCCCAGCTCCCCCCACCCTCCATGCTCTTGCTCCGTGACCATGGCCAAACCTTCCCCGGTCAAAGCTCTTGCTGCCAACTCAGGCTGCCTGGGGAACAGAGCCCCTCATTTCTCACTGCCGGGTTCTAGCCCCAAGGCCCGGACTCCCACTACCTTGTGGGCCGTCCCCTTGGCAGTGGCCTCCGTGTAATCAAACACTCCCGACTCAGATGTTGCAGAATTAACAATCCCTCACATGGTATAAACAGAATCTAAATCAAATGCCAGTGAAAGGATATTGCCTTTTCAATAGGCCCTGACAGCTGTGGAAAATATTATGCCCAAATAGAATCCTTACATACAACACACATTAATTCTTCGAGAACCCCTAAACGGGTCCTCTGGATCGTTTGTAAGATTTTATTTTATTATGGATTGGACATATTGAAGTAAGACTATAATCTTATTGTGCTCTGACCTCTGTTTTTATAGCTCTGGATAAACAGCAGTTACCGTGTTAGGAGGGGAAATGTTTACACATGGAGAACTAGAAACACGCCACTTTACTGTGTCGTAGAAACCTGAAACCAGCCCGAGGCCGGGCCTGGGTTTTGTACGTCCGAGGCCCTGGCCTGAAGGGATTGGACAGGTCTGATGGGCAGGAGAGCAGAGCAGAGCAGGGCACGGTTCCTCTCAGTGGGGAGGACAGAGCCCATGGCTTCATGGTGGCAGGGCCTGCCCCCTCCATCCCAACATCAGGCAGGTGGATTCCCTGGGCTGCACACGTCTGCAGCGTCCTAGACACGGAGGCTTTCCAGAGAGAGGTCACAGGCTCTGCAGCAGGGCCGACCTGGAACTGGTCCTGGCTCGGAGCTTCTCACTGATTCTCTGACCTTGACCTAGACCCCCTGACCCTCAGATTTCACCCTGTGGAACACAGGACTAGAAACACCTCTCCCCTAGGCGAGGCACAAATAAGATAGCAGAACACACTGGGCAGTCTAGAAAGTTCCTTTCCTTTGCCCGTCCCCTTTCCTTGAAAAACCCCGTGATAGTTGTGTGCTGGTGGACCGGAGGGCTCTCAGGGAGTGGTCTCCCGAGGGGGCCACAGGATGCTTTATGGAGCCCAGTTAGAGCCCCACCCTCGGCTCCTTGCTTCCTAACTCATGATGCATGGAATGCCAGCCAGGGACAGGTGCCTGGAGAAAACAAGGCAGAAGAGGGAAATGGGCTGCCGGGAGTGGGGCTGTGACAGTTTTAGGAAGGGCGGCCAAGGAAAGTTTAAATGAGAAATTAACCTTTCAGTAAAAACCGGAAGTAATTTTTCTCGTAAACTCTAAGGTGTTTGGGAGAACAGGGCTCCAGGCAGGAGGACCACACAGCCAGGACTGTTCGAGACTGCGGGGAGGGGACGGTGATGGGGCCGAGGTCGGAGACATGGTGATGGTACACGGCGGGGAGGTGTCCAACTGGGTGTGTGGCCGGGTCCCATCCACCTGCGGGGGGCAGCTCAGGGCTGGCCACCAGCATCCCAGGGGCTCTCAATGGGCAGGCCACTAGAAGCATTTAGAGGGTGCTATGGGCTGAATGTGTCCTCCCCAAATCCATAAGCTCCAACCCCCTGTGTGATGTGTTAGGAGGTGGGGCCTGTGAGAGGTAATGGGTTTAGATGAGGCGGTCGGAGTGGAGCACCCATGTTGGGATTGGTGCCCTTCCAAGAAAAGGAAGAGACAGCAGAGCCTCTCTGCTCACACACAAAGAGGTCAGGTGAGGACACAGAAATTTGCCACCTACAAGCCAGGAAGAGGCCTCACCAGGAACCACACCTGTTGGCACCTTGATCTTGGACTTCTAGCCTCTAGAGCTGGGAGGAATTGAAAACAACTGTGTTGTTTGAGCCCCCAGTCTGTGGTCTCCCATTACAGCAGCCCGAGCAGACTAAGAGCAGGGATTCCCCACATCAGATCACAGCTAGTGACGACCACATCAAAGGATGGCCCGGCAGTGGCAAAAAGCCAACCACCTGTTGGGGGAATTGATAGAATGGAGGGTTGGTTGAGCAAGTTCTACTGTAATTCACATCATCTAGCTTGTGTACACGGGCACACTGGAATAAATGAAATAATGAAATAATAGATGAAATATTTCACAAAATTGTCTTTACATATTGATCAATGTATTCGTTTATGTGAGCGTAGTAGTTGATAAATCTATCACCACATCTGTGTAGGGTGGCTGATACGACCTCTAAGTCTGCTGCCAACTCGAGCATTTACTCATTTCTCCTTCCCTGGTCTCTCCTGCCCTCCATGGGGGAGTTTCTGGAGAAGGGAAGGGAAATCATGGTCCTCTGCAAATAACCAGACCTGGAACACAGGGGACGGTCTAGCCCAGTTCTAGATGGTTCCAGACAGTGACAGACCCTGTAGCTCAAGCCAAAGGGAACTTTTGAATGAGAAGTGCTATCCTGGAGGGCAGGACCCCTCCCCTCTCCAGACTTCCCAATGCAGAGATGGGGGACAGTCTGATGGAGAAAGGGTATGGGGGCTTGTTCCGTCAGGTGAGAGTCTGGACCACTTGTTCCTCCCTGATCTAAGTGTTGCAAGTCTAAGGCAGTGGTTTTCCATTTGGGGGGGGGGGTGATCTTACTGCCCAGGGGGCATTTGGCAATGTCTGCGGACATTTTTGGTGGTTATGTTGTGTGGGCGGCTGGCACACTGCTCCTGGCATGTAGTGAGGAGAGGTCAGGGATGCCGCCGCTGAACACAAAGCTCACTCCAGCCCTGACAGCAAAGAGTTATCTGGCTCAAAGGGTTCATAGGACAGTGGTTGAAAAAGCCTGTAGATAAATGTTTTGCTCTGATGAGGACCTCTAAGTCAGGAAACTGAAGAGAGACAGGCATGTGGCCATCTCCCTAAATGCCTCTTCTGAGATGAAGAGGCAGTGTGCTGGGCTGTGGGCAGGGGAAGGGTCTCATACGGTCCCATACGGAGGGCAGAGTCAGGACGAGGACCCCACTGACTCCTCATCCAGTGCTCATATCCCTAGCCCAGGCCCTTTCAGTCGCCTGGTTCACCTCGGAGACTCCGGGTCCCTGCCAGCCCTTTGCCTGTGTAGACAGTCGGTGCTCAGAGCTAGCCAAGGGTTAAGACAATACTGGGCCCATCGCCTTGTTTTAGTGTAGACAGTTTCTGCTCATGTGTGACCACAAGAGGGGATCTCTATCTCTATCTCTAGCTCTATCTCTCTCTTTTTGCTTTCTCCCACCAGAATCTGGATGGTACTCAACGTAGACTTGCCATCTCATCCTGGAGCCACAAACCCACATGGGCCTTCTGGTCTATCTTATGGTCTAACACTGGCAAGTTTCCCCCCACTTAACGAAAACGAGCGGGGCTTTTGCTGCGGCCTGTGGCCCGGATGACAGATAGAATTGTCCTCCGTGGGACAGAGCAACGCAGTGAGAGCTTCCTCAGCCCCAGCTGGCAGGGGATGGGCCCACAAAGAAGGGCTCCAGCATGGGGTCTCCAGGAGCCGTCTCCCTGCTGCTCTCTTGGGAGGCCGTGCGTGTGAGCGATGACGGATGCAGGTAGCATTTTCTCTTACGATATCACGGATCACACTGGAAACATGCAGGGTTGTCCCTCAGAATCTGGTGCAGAACTGAGACACTGGGGAGCGTGCCTGATGTGTGTGTGTCTGTGACCCACACTGGAGAGGGGGGCCTGTGGGTTCCAGTCCCTTCCAAGCAAGAGAGGCAGCCACCCAGGCAGATGCCTCCTGGTGTCCCAAGGATGGAGGGAGGTGGGTGGGGAGGGAGGGTCTGATCACAGGGTGGTACGGAAATTTTATCTTTTTTTACTCTTTCTTTTCAAATAATTATAGACTCATAAGAGTCGCAGAAACAGTACCAAGAGCTTCCCCCCAAGGTGACACCATGTGTGACCATTGCCCATGATTTTGATCATTCATTTCTCATTCACACAGTGTACTGGACTATAGCCTTCTCTGATTCTTCCAGTGTTTACACGCTTGCGTTTCATTTTTTCTGTCTTTCCATTCAATCCTGCGACATTTTATCCCTTGTGTAGATTCATGTGATTGCCACCGTGGCGGTGATCTGGACTGTTGGCCTCCAGGAGCTGCCTCCTGTCCCCCCCCCCCCCTCCCGGGGCCTGACGCCTGGCGCTTCCCATCTCTCCTGCAGCCCTGCCATTAGCTCACGGGAGAATGTTCCGTAAATGGAGCCAGGTGGCACGGAGACTCTGGAGGCTGGCTTTGTTTCACTCAGCGTCATTCCCTCGAGATCCTGCCTATAGTGTGTTCCTTCTTATTACTGAGGAATCGTCCAGGGCGTGGGCATAGAAGCGGGTTTCACCCGAATCCGATCCGAGTTGTCAAGTCTGCCCGGTGGGCGCTGGCTGCCTGAGGCACGGGGACGAGCGATGACTCTCTCTCCCCCCGCTCAATGGAGGGCACTTGGCTGTGATCAGCAGTCCTGTCGCCGTTCAGCCACTCACACCGTCACAGTATTTGGCACCAACTCTGCCACACGAGCAGCGAAAAGGGTGAACGAAAGAGCCCTGCCTCGGGATGTCTGTGAGCGTATGGCTCTGGAGGGGAGCCTGGTGGTTGATAAGTCAACAGGTAAATGCATAGTTATAATTTGCGACGAGGCTTGGAAATAAACCATCTCTGGGTGAGATGAAGGGGCATCGGTTTGTGGGCAGGAATGGCATTCCAGGCCTGGCAACAGCATGTGTGTGGGCTCTGAGCCTGGGCAGGGGCACCCAGGAAGAATGGAAGGAAGGCAGAAGGGTTAGAGCACCATCCAGGGGCTGGGCTAAGGTGGGCCTGCATGCGGCAGGTCCTCAGAGGAGGATCATTTGATCTCCAGACGAGGGGAAGTCCTTATAGCATTTTAAACAGGAGAGGTGTTGTATGGCTGTGTTTTTACCAAGATCGCACTGGCTGCGGTGCGGATATTGGACCGTGGTGGGTGGGGATGGAGGCCGGGAGACCCACTGGGAGGTCATGCTGGCCTCCTGTGACCGTGACCGCCGTGGCCTGGTCTAAGCCTTTGGCGGAGGCTACAGGAGAAGTAGACAGGTGAGAGGTGGCCCCGATGTGATCCCTGGGGGGAAGGGGTGGAAACCCAGTCACGCCTGCATCTTGGGCCTGCTGATGTCACTCTGAGCTTCAGGTCAAGGGGAGAGGGCTACGAGGGGGAGCCGAGCGAGGGCTCCAGGCAGAGTGGTTGAGGTCAGAGGCTGCCTTCACCATGCATCAGTGGCCTGTGCTCGAGGGGGCTTAGCCCCACCCAGCCTCTGCTTCCTCCTCCCCCAGTGGGGTGCTTGCAAGGGCCCCACATGGTGGCAGGTGCCTGAGACTCAGCGGTGGCCAAAGCAGCAGGCCCTCAGGAAGTTACAGCATCTCTCACCTCTCCTCACGGGTGTTGTTTAGCCTGATTGCACCAGCCCCGAGCAAGTGCCTGAGCTGGGCAGGTGCTCCATACAGCCTTGGGAATTTCTCCTCTCTCCCTGAGTTTCCTTTAGAGTCTGCTTGTCCAGGGACACGTGGACAGTGCAGGGTGGCTGTGGGGCCCGGGGGTGGCGGTGTGGCTGACGCAGGGGACAGATGGCACCGCCTGGGGCCCTTTGATGTGTAAGATCTGGGGGGGCGTTCTTCCATTTCGGGAGTACATGATTCAGACTACATGTTGGCCATTGGAGCTTTAAAAGATAGGCCCCCAGGGAAAGGGGTTGGGAACGAAGACTCTGCAAGCGCCAAGGGGCACAATCTGCCATATTTCCTTCATCTGAAATGGATGTTCTTTTCTTTTCTCCCTACTGTTCCGGGTTTTTAAAATCAGGATAGATCTTGCATCTGTGCATACACTTGGCCTTGGGCGGGGGGTTGGGGCCCTCCAGGACCGTTGTTAAGTCTTTTAGTCGCTGGTATTTTGTATCGAGGGACTCTGGCTGTGCTTGGTTCCTGGTCCCGCCGCCCCTTCCCGCTGATGTATGGAGTCACTGTGAGTTAGGCTGGATGAGCCAGACAGATCCTGTCTGAAGGTTTTCAGAGTCCCTGGTGGTCTGTCTTTGCTGCCCAAAGCTTCTCAAAGTACAGAGGGGTGTTTTATTATTTGGTGGTGTATGACTTCCTCAGTGTGGTCTCCGGGGGGTTGTTACTGGTGAACTCAGAGACATTTGCTATGCATCAGAGTTTACCCCTGGACAGCACGAACCGCGACGTGAGAAGGATTCGCATCTATAACAGGAAGAGCGTAGGAAGCACAGACAAGCGAGATGTCTGTGGCAAGGCCCCCGTCAGTGGCAGACCGTGCCCTCCCGTCCTGGGCCCCGGTCGTGCGCAATCTTATTTCAAGGAGCCGAGCAGGGGTCTGGACATCAGAGAGAGGCTGGCGGCTGACCACACACGACTCCATACCCAGCACCCAGTTTGGCCAGTGCATGAGCTCCCACAAGGGGGCCGGGGGGGGGGGCAGAGTGGAAGAGCAGTAGGGCGAGGAAGGAGGGAGAAACCCTTTGAACTCTGAGTGCAGAGGGGACAGGGTGGGTGGAGTCCCTGAGGCCATGGCCTTGGGTCCCCTGGGCTGCTCCCAGTCAGGAGTGTGGCACGTCCAGTGATAAGGGTGCCCACCTGTCTATGAACCGTTGACCGTGGACACGGCGGTCTGCAAGGCTGGACCTCCTGGTGTCAGTTCTGTGCTTTGGGGACACAGCGGACCAGCCCCTCCCTTCCTCTAAGGACAGCCCTTCAGAGAGGCGCGGGTCTGAGCCCTGAGCTGTCACTCTCCAAGAGCCCACCGCGTGGGTGGACAGGTGCTTGGTGCTGTGCGGGGCTCGCGGGACGGATGCTGTGTCGTCAGGCTGTCACGAGGACACTGTGGGGCCTGGCAGTGTGTCCTGTGAGGGCCCAAGAAGCCCATTTTCCTCTTGCCTCGGTGCTGGCAGACTCTGGGCCGCGGCCCAGCTTGCCGTGAACGTAAGGGAGACCCAGCCGAGCAGCGCGGGGGTGTCCCGACGGGGGAACCGGGAGCCTGGGGGTCTGAGGGTGACTCACAGCACTGTGGGGGAGCTGCCCTCCGTGCCCAGAGCAGCCCCTTTCCACCTGTTTTCAATACGGTGGCTCCTTGGTGAAACGACTTCTGAGAAAGTTCGGCTCCTTGGAAGGTATGAGTCTTACGTGTGGTCCCCTGGGGCCTGGGGCCGGGGCCTCAGCCAGTCACTGCGGAGCTGACTCTGGGCCTCCCCTTTGCTCCTGCCCTGTTCCCCTCTGCTGGGTTTCTTCACACCATTTTTGTTTACACAGTATGTGTCTTTTCCTGCTGCCCCAAATCCTTTTTGGTTTGTGACCCAGGCACGATACATAGTCGGGCCAAAGAACACAAAGCCCTTCTGTGCCACTGTCCTGTGAGGGGTCAGGGGCAGGGAGGAGTTGGTCAGGGCGCGTGTGGCCGGGGGAAGGTCCCGAGCATCCCCTGCACCCCTCCACCTCCTCGCAGACACAGCTCCCCCAGCCCTGCGCCCTCTCCTTGTGCCTGAACTCTCTGGGAGGCCAAAGGCTCCGGGACCCCGGCCCCAGCCTGGGCTAAATTCCTTTCCTAGAATGTTTGTTTGATTTTTCTTCTGCCCTGTAAACACTAGAGGAGCCTGAGGGCATGGTAAGAACTGTTTAAAGAGAAGCAAAGGCTGAGTGTTTGGCTCCAGAGTGGGATGGGATAGGAGCTGCCTGAAATCCTCTGTGGAAAATGCAAGGTTTGTGGGCATCGGGAGGTGGCTGGCTGACCGCGGGCCCCAGGAGTGGGCTCCTGCCCAGAGCCTGAGATCCAGCACTGCGTGGAGTCCCTCTTCTGGGATGGGGTGTGTGGTGACCTGTTTCCGCTCCCAGGGCCATCGTCCTGGGGGGTCATCCTGAACAGGGCCACATCTCTGTCCTTGAGTCCCAGGCTGGCCTGGCTCAGGTCCTTCTCTCTGTGCCTTATCTAATGGGGGGCATTTGGGCGGCCTGCCCACTTGCTGCTCCCCATTCCTGGGCCTTCTGGAGCCCTCAGGGGAAGGCAGCAGCAGGACCTCCTTGTGCGTGTCCATCCTGGCCGGGCACTCCCGCTCAGAGCCCTCCCTCTGTGCAGTCCCCACCCAGCCCGCTCCCACACGCCCACCGCCAGGGGCTCACTCACAGGCCCCATGCACCCCCCCACACGTAGACTCCTGTGCCCAGTCCCACACGCTCCAACTGTTGACACACACGCGTGCACTCACACAGCTCTCCCTAAGGCTGGCTCTCACCCCTTTCCTTCCCCGGGAAGAACAAGGATGTTCACTCCCTCCCAAGAGCACTATTTGACCTGCAGAGTTGCCCTTCTCCTCTCTGGCCCTCCTCTGATGTCAGCAGCCTGAGTTTCTTCTGGGGACCTGCCCCTCTCTGGTCTCCGCCAACAGGGTCCAGCTGGGGCTGACCTCGCTCTGGACCCCGGGAGTGAATCGGGCGCAGGAATGCAGGGGCCGGCCTCCTTCTGGCCACAGTCACGGTGCAGGATGGGTACGAGACCCAATCTGGCCAGTGGGAGCCCTTGGCTAGAGCTTTCCAGAAGGAAGCTGTGCTCTTGGGGGCACTGGTTAGACTGAGAGTCCAGAGCTGCATGCTGTGAACACACGCAGGGGGAAGCAGAGTCTAGACAGAGGGGTGAGGCATTTGGGGTGCAGGCAGAGCTGCATGGTGAGGCTTGGTGGGAGGAAGCGGCATCACCTGATGGCTTAAAATGTCACCAGAAGTCCAGGCTTGCTGCTCCTAGTCCTTTCTCTTCCTCCGTCCGTTTCCTTTGGGGACCTCCTGCCAACCTGCCAGGCTGTGTGGGGTCCCTGGGAGAGTCCCCGAGCTCAGATAGGTACCAGACTTGGGTGTGGAGAACCCCAGGGACCCTCATCTTCTTCTTCTTCTTCTTTTTTTTTTTTTAAAGATTTTATTTATTTATTTGACAGAGAGAAACACAGCTAGAGAGGGAACACAAGCAGGGGAGTGAGAGACTTCCCGCCGAACAAGGAGCCTGATGCAGGGCTCGATCCCGGGTCTCTGAGACCAGGACCTGAACGGAAGGCAGTCGCTTACCCAACTGAGCCACCCAGGCTCCCCTGCCCTCATCTTCTCACATGGGCCCAGGCCGACGCTGGCCCGAGGCGGGGAGGGCACACATGACGCTATACCCGCTTCCTTCTGCTTATAGGTATTTCTAATTATTCTTTAGCAAGAAAGAGTACAAAAATCCACCCCCCAACAGACGTCAGCTCTTCAGCAAGCTTTTCCTACCCCCACAGGCAGGCTTAGGAGTCTCCTCCCCCCATGGTACTTCCGGGCTGACTTTCAGCGCTCAGGACTAGGGTTTTGCTCCCGGGCACCCTGCGGGGTGTCCTTAGGGAGCGCCCTGGGAACTGTGTATGAATCCTATCTGTTGCCTGGCATTCAGGCCTCATCAGACACGTTATAGGAGGGGAGTAAATACCTTGCTGAGGTTTGGTGACATTTCCTACCAGACAGATTTGTGCAAGATCAGCCACATCTCTAAGCCTCAGCTTTATCCATGGCAAGTGGGGTCAGTGAAAACCCTTATCCCAAGAGCGTTGCGCTGAGTCTGTTCACGCCGGACCCCAGACCTCGGCGCCCATCTCAAAAGTCACTTGAAGCTGCAGTGGGCCGTTCCTGGTGGAGGATGGTTCCCCATCTGCAGGGTCTGGGTCTTTTGGGCTGAGGGCATTCTGTGGCTCATGGTCACAGTGAGGGTTTGTTCCCACATTGCAGGTCAGAATGGCAGGGGAATTACTGCCCTGGGGGAAACCCTCAAGCTGTGGAGACAGGGGTTAGCTGGTGAATGCACCAGCCTCCACGTCCTCCAATGGGGTAGTTCTGAGGAACATTCAAGAATCTGTGAAGCCCAGGGCCCGCAGAGGTGACTAACTTATTAACACACCCTCTGCTCCTTGGTCCCTTATTTGTTCTCCACAGCACAGCCTCCAAAGAAGCAATTGCACCCAAGTCCTACCCCAGGGTCTGCTTCTGGACCAAGCCAATCGAGGCTATTCTTTGGCTGGTACAATGAGGCAGTGCATCTGAAGACAGACACTGGCACAAGTAAATGCCCAATAATCATGGGCCATTGCGGTTCTACATCGTCACCATCACCATCACTGTGATCATCAAGGTCATGCCCTTTCTTGAGGCCAGGGCTGCCTAACCAAATGAGGACAGATTTCATGCATATTCCCACCCCCACTCGCCATCCCCTAGCATAGGAGAGTGCAGCGGGGTTCCCTATGTTCACCTTCCAGATCGGCTGTGAATCAGATGTCCCGGGACCCTGTCCCTGGTCCTGGCACCTGCCAGGGGCCCTGCTACAGCAGCTTTTTCTGCTTTTCTGCCTTTAAATTGTAAGGTGGAGACTCAATTGTCCCTCTTGGAGCAAGGCCAGGGGAGCTCTCCCTGTGGGCCTGGCAATCCCCTCCAGCCAATTCCAGCGGGAAGATTCCATGATTTGCAGAAGGCAGTCATTTCCCGGGCCCAGATGGCTGCACCCCCAGTCCCTCCCCAAACAAGATGCGCGGCCCTCCTGCTCCATGGTCCAGTGATTAAAGCAAACATATTCAAAGCAACGAGTTGCGTCGAATCAAAGGAAAGACGAAGAATGCATAAAACCCCAAAAGTTTAAGTTTCATATTGGAATATCAAAGGAATATTGAAATATAGGAATATCAAGTACCAATTCGTTATTTTTCTAATGTTTTGCATTTACAGACTCAATTTCAGTGGGATAAAGCCTGCTCTCTCTTTAAGAGGCTCCCATATAATAGAAACTTGGTTGGTTTTAAAAGAAACAGATTGGAAACCTGGGACACAGATAGGTTTTCTTTTTCTCTTTCTTGCACAGCTGTGAAGGGTCTAAATGCAAGGAGACCCAGAGCTATTCATTGATTTATTATGAAGTCCCCAAGGCCTCAGGGAGGAGCTCTTGTATGCTCAGTGTCACACGGGGTGCTGGGGAGAAGTAAAGCGGCATTGTTATGGTTCTTGCCTTCAAGGAATATGATTAACACTTCTCCTAAAGTAAGACTGACTTTTCATGGATTAGTCAAGGTTCTCCAGATAAACAGACCAGTAGAAAATACATGTCTATATATGTGTATGTGTGTGTGTGTATCAATGTATCAATCATCTATCTATCTATATCTACTGACATTTAAGAAATTGGATCATTTTATGGACACCTGGGTGGCTCAGTTGGTTGAGCATCTGACTCTTGATTTTGGCTCAGGTCATAATCTCAAGGCTGTGAGATCGAGCCCTACTTAGGGCTCCATGCTGCATGTGGAATCTGCTTAGGATTCTCTCCCTCCCACTCCCTCTGCCTCTATCCCCAACCCGGCTCTGGCGTGCGTGCAAGTATGTATGCTCTCATTTTCTTTCTCAAAAAAAGAAAAAGAGAAAAAAATTGGTTCATGTAATTGT
Source organism: Spilogale gracilis (assembly GCA_004023965.1). Taxonomy (NCBI): domain Eukaryota; kingdom Metazoa; phylum Chordata; class Mammalia; order Carnivora; family Mephitidae; genus Spilogale; species Spilogale gracilis. The sequence goes on along the minus strand of PITA01001708.1, from coordinate 132,632 downwards.
GGGAGCTGGTAAATCTGAAATCTGCATGCCAGACCAGCAAGCTGGAAATCCCAGCAGGAGTTGGGTCCAAAGACACTGTAGGTGCAGAATTCCTCTTCATCAGGAAACCCCAGTCTTTGCTCTTAGGGTCTTCAACTGATTGAATGAAGCTCACTCACATTATGGAGGATAATCTACCTTACACAAAGTTTACTTATTTAGGTATTAACCATCTAAAAAAATCCCTTCACAGCAACATCAAGACTGGTGTTCTGCTAAGCACCTGGGCACCATAGCCAAGCCACCCTGACATGTAAGATTAACATTTATCAAACAACACAAAAGGAATATAAAGTCCAGCACTGAATTTGTACTCAAGCCCCTCCAATGTCCAGCATCATTCCGAGTACCGGAGAATAAGTGGGAAACTGAATGTTAAGGCTTCCGACATTCTCCTGGTGGAAGCCTGATGATAAGAAAGAGACTCCTCCTGCCTGTGTTCCCTCTCTTAGTGTGTCTTTCTCTGTCAAATAAATAAATAAAGTCTTTAAAAAAAAGAGAGAGAGAGAGAGAAAGCTGGCATTGAGGAGAGTAATGCTGTGTCATGAATGAAGTCAGAGGAGTAGCTAGTGGCTGGAACATTCTGGAGTCACTAGGCCATTTATATTTCATCTTCTTTTTAATAAAAAAAGAAAAACAATTATAGTGATGTTAAAGAAGAATAAAATAAATAGAGATAAGTTTAACAAAAGAAGTGTGAAATTTATACTCTGAAAACTATAAAATATTGTTGAAAAAAGTTTAAAAAGTCCTACATAAATGGAAAATCATCCCATGTTAATGGATTGAAGACTTAATGCTGTTAAGATGGCAATACTCCACAAACTGATCGGCAGACTCCATGCAATCCCTCTCAAAATCCCAGACGGTGTTCTTGCAGAAATTGGTAAACTGATCCTAAAATTCGTATGAAAATTCAAGGGATCTAGAATAGCCAAAGCAGTCATTAAAAAAAAAGTACAAATTTGAAAGGCTCACCCTTCTCAATTCCAAACTCACCGCAAAGCTACGATAATCAAGATAGTGTGGCATTGGCCTAAAAATTGGTACATGGATCAAATAGATGGAATCAAATTGAGGGTCTAGGAAGAAACTCGCAATATATAGTCACCTGATTTTCAACAAGGAGGGCCAAGCCAGTTCACTGAGGGAAAGAGTAGTCAGTGCTGGTACAACTTAATATCCACATGCAAAGAATGGAGTTTGACCCCCTACCTCACACTATGTACCAACCTTAAGATGAATCAAAGACTTAAATGCAAGGGCTGAAACTAAAAAACTCTTTGAAGAGACTGTAGGAATAAATTGTTGTGAATTTGAATTTGCAAAGCCTTCTTAGATACCAAAAGTACAGGTGACTTAAGAAAAAACAGGTGACTTGGATTTCTTCAAAATAAAAAAAAATTTGTGCTTCAAATGATATCATCAAGAAAATAAAATCCAACCCCCAGAATGGTAGACAACATTTTGAAATTATAGATTTGACAAAGGTCTTATATCTAGAATTTATGAAGAACTTTCATAATTCAGTAATAAAACCCAGTTAAAAATGGGCCAAAGACATATGTACCCCAATGTTCATTGTGGCAATGGCCACAATCGCCAAACTGTGGAAAGAGCCAAGGTGCCCTTCAACAGACGAATGGATAAAGAAGATGTGGTCCATATATACAATGGAATACTACGCCTCCATCAGAAAGGATGAATACCCAGCTTTGGTAACAACATGGACTGGATTGGAGGAGATTATGCTGAGTGAAATAAGCCAAGCAGGGAAAGTCAAGTATCATATGGTTTCACTTCCTTGTGGAGCATAAGGAGTAACATGGAGGACAGTGGGAGAAGTAAGGAAATGGGAACTGGGGTAAATCAGGGAGGGAGATGAAACGTGAGAGACTCTAGACTCAAAAAAACTGAGGGTCTTGGGAGGGAGGGGTGTGGGGGGATGGGTGAGCCTGGCGGTGGGTACTGAGGGCACCTATTGCATGGAGCACTGGGTGTGGGGCATAAACAATGAATCTTGGAACACTGAAAAAATAAAATAATGTAATAAAAAAAGAGGTAATTAAGTAAAAAAAAAATGAGCCAAAGATTTAAATAGATAATTCTGTAAAGAAGATCTATGGATGGTCAATAAGAAGATAAAAAGACTGCTCGGCATCATTAACCCTCAGGGAGATGCAAATCAAAACCACAATGAAAATACCCTTTCACACCCACTAGGATGGAACCCTCACACATGTAAAATGACACAGTCGCTTTGGAAGACAGTCTGGCTGTCGCTCAAATGGTTAAATAGAGTTGCTGTATGGCCTAGCAGTTCTACTCCTAGTGGGATAGGAACATAACGTCCATACCGAGCTTGCGTGTGAACGTTCATAGCAGCGCTACACCTAATGGTCAAAAAGCAGAAACAACCTGAAAGTCCACAACTGATGAATGAATAAAATAATGTGTGGTATGTCTAGACAATGGCATATTGTCAGGTATTAAGAAGGAGCGAAGGGCTGACATGGGCCACAACATGGATGAAGCTTGGAAACACCGTGGAGAGAAAGAGGCCAACACAAAAAACTATAGGATTCCCTTTGTATGAAATGTCTGGAGTGGGCGAATCTGTAGAGACAGAAAGCACATTAATGGCTTCCTGGAGCTGCTGGTGATGGTGGTGGTGATGGTGGGGGTGGTGGATGGGGAGTGACTGTTGATGGGTAGGGTGTTTCTTTTTGGGTGATGAATATGTTCTAAAAGATTAGTTGGGGGCGCCTGGGTGGCTCAGTCGGTTAAGCATCCAACTCTTGATTTCTGCTCAGGTCATGATCTCAGGGTCATGAGATCGAGCCCCACATCAGACTATGCTCAGTGTGGAATCTGCATAAGACTCTGTCTCCCTTTGGCCCTCTGCCTTCTTTCTCTCTCTCTCTCAAATAAATAAATAAAATCTTTAAAAGAAAATAAAATTAGATCGTACACTCTCTCAAATCACTAAAAGCCACTCCGTGACTACAATAAATGTACACTCTAAGTGGATGAAATGTAGGTGAAATGTGAATTATATCTCAAATTGTTGACAGAAATTTCATGGTAGCGATGAGGATGGTTTGGACCACAGCGAGGAAGAGGTGTGGGAGGCAGACAGTTTAGACATATTTCTGGAGGGTCTGCTGATGGGTTCAATGCAGATGGTGAGGGGGAGGAGGGGATTGAGGATAATTTTGAGGATGTGGCACCCAAAAAATTCATGATATGTACTGAAGTGAGATAAAATGGGGTAGCACCAGTTTTGAGGTGGAGGACTGGGCGTTCTGCGTGCACATGTCTGAGCAGCTTGAGAGACATCCTCGTGGAACTGCAGGGGGTACTGTGAAGGTGTCTGTATACCGCTGCCCGCCTTCTGTTCTCCTTCACCATAGCCCAGAGGAACATACCCCTCATTGCTCCTCCCACCATCCTATAAATGAGAAAACCAAAGCTTGGAAAGGGTGAGGTGCCTATGTAAGGAAAGTTGGGTTTTTGTTTTGCTTTGTTTTGTTTTTAAGGAGACTCCATGCCCAGCGTGGGGCCCGACATCGGGCTTGAACTCATGACTTGTTCCTCCTCCCTGAGACAAAACCCTATCTGGGGAAGAGACAGCTTCAGGCATGGCTGGATCCAAAGCCACTGGTCATGTTTTGGGGCATACCTCAAGGTTTCAAGGCCCACATCCTCACAGCACAGGAACCCTGACAAAAAGAGAACTTCTTCATACGTAGAGTTAGCCTAGAACTTCTTTGGGCCATATCAGGATTACCTGTTTGCTTTTGTGATGAGGGTGATGGGAGAGGTTCAATTAGGACTGAATTAGTCCTTCTAAATCCCTATGGAAACAAGAAGCATCTGTTACTGGAATAAGAGGGAAGGGGTGCCAGGCAAGCGAAACCAGCAGATGCCCACTGCACCTGCTACAAAAGGGCTTTGTGGTTCTTAGTTTAGGAGATGCTACATACTGGATCTCTCAGAAATCACAAGGCACCTTGGTGTAACAATGGCTCTGAGAAGTCCTGCAGAGAACAACTCTTAAAAATATGTGACCCAGCTTTCAATAAGCATTTTAATTTTGGGGGTGAGAAACACTAATTAACATCCTATGAATTCCGGTTTTGGAATAGGATTGGGAGACACCGGGCTCCATGACGCTGCTCTTTTGCCCTAACACTCTCGTATTTGAGAATCCTTCAAGGCTGTGAAGCCAGAAGAAAGAGTAATAAGGTCCTGGGGTGGAGGGTGACACTGTGGACATGACACATCTGCTCATGGGACCCCACATGGCATAGTTGTGTCATGGTTTGGAGGGAGTGGTTTTCTCCTCCTGATGTCTGCCATCCCTCAATATGTGTGACTAGAGTAGAGGGGGGGGAAAAGAACCCAACAAGCCTGGTGAAACTGCCAGAACACTGAAATAGCTACCCTTCAAACCCAGATTGTCTGATATGCAGGACCTCTGTTCCCATAACGGTTAGACATTTAGACTAGTTCTCCTTGAATCGCTGGGCTTTGTCCATGTTCACAAGTTTAAGACAAAATGCGCGTGGATGTGTGTTTCAGATTTGCCTTATGTAAATGGAAAAAGCATTGAGCTGGTTGTAATTTCATAGGGCTGGGAGATTAGCCTCCAGATCTGCATTGTGAGATAAAACGGCAATTACGGAGGCAGGCCATCTCCTGGAAGGGCTTCAGACGAAACCCCAGCAGCTATAATTGAGGACTCCAGTGGAACAGAGATGGTACAAGAATGTTCCCAACCACCCTGATTGCATCAGCCTTCTCCCGGGGAGCCTAGACCGAGACTTCTGACCACGGGGTGGCTTCCTCCCCTGTAGACAGCAGGCTGGGATTCCCAGAGCTTTCCCTCTCATGTCTAGCTTGAGGTGTCTCTGTCCCCTGATGGCTGCCAAGCCAGTCCACCATTGTCCCTGGGGCAAGAGTCAGGGGGAAGCCACTTTCTCTCTATTAAGTCACATCATCAGCTGGGACTTTGGTCTCCAGATGCACAAAGCCTTGCTCAAGCTCTCTTACTATGTTTCTTGTTCCTTCAGGGCTTCTGGGGGCACCAAGCTGAGGCTCCCACATTACCCTGTCTCAGAGCTGCTGCCTCTACTGAGTTGACCCAGGTTCGAGATCATTCCTCTGCACGTGCACCTCAGTTCCCTTGTGGATCTCAGCCTCTTTCCTTGGTTTACACACACACATGTGCACACACACATACACACACACACCCGACACTCATACTCACACACAGTCCTAAGGCCTTTGAATATGTGTCAGGTTTTATTGAGTTAGATTTGTTTATGTATTAATGAGCTTGAAGTTAAATACTAGTTACTCTTGTTTATAAGAGAGCTCATCTTTCTCTCTTTGCTTCTCAGGGACAAAACCCCCAACCCATTTTTTTTTTTAATATATAGAATCATCCCATTATCTCTCTGTTCCCCCATTTTATTTTGGGCCTGATCTGAGGCTGAGCTGTCCCAAATTCAAGTGCTTCCTCAAAATACCAAGTACTTCCCAGTCAGAAAAGAGTGAGTTTAAGTGATTTCCCCCAAGCCACATAGTTTTGACTGCTGCGGCGGTACAAAAACCCAGGTCCTCGCCAAGTGGCTGTGGGCAGTGGAGGGAGAAGAGTGGGGGATCCCACTTTTGGTGAGCACCTTCTGTGGAGGGAAGGATTGGCCACCAATCATGATCTTTCCTTCTCTGTGCTAAGGGGCTTCCAAAATGGCCCCAACAGTCCCTGCCGAGTGGCATTCATGCTCTTGTGTATCCTTCCTCAAGAGTGGGCTGCCTTTAGGGAGTCCTTCTAACAAATGACACATGGCAGAAATAGTGGGGTGTCACCTCCAAGATTAAGTTGTAAAAAAGATGGTGGCTTCCCTCATGAGCATGTGCTCTCTCCTTCGGATGGCTTGCTGGGGAGAAACTGGCTGCCGTATGTTGAGGCCACTCTGTGGAGAGATCCAAACAGGAGAAACCAAGGGACAACTCTGGTCCACAGTCAGTGAGGAACAGAGGTCCATGAGAATGAATTTGGAAGAAGTTCCTCTCCCTGCTGAGCCTTCAGATAAGACCGTGGCCATGGTCATGTTCCGATTCCTGACCCACAGAATCCACAAGGTAATGAATGTATATTGTTTTAAGTTGCTACATTTTGGAAAGTTACAGGTTATTATCATTCATGAACAGAAAGGCTAATATCCTAAACAAAAACTAGTGAACTGAATTCAGAAATGTATGAAGAAGAAAATAAACCACGATTAACTTAGATGTAGGCTTGATATGTCACACTGAATCTATCTCAGAAGATATATCTGAAAACTGACCGTTTAAAGGAGACAAATCATATGAACATCTCAATATTTGAAACAAAAAAAGCATTTGACTAAATTCAGTTTATGGTAGAAGCTCTCAGCAACTCTGAAGAGAATTTCTTTAAGTTGAGGGACAGGATCTGTCCCAAATCTGTTTATATTGGAACCTTATCAAGGGTGAAATGTGAAAATCTTTCCCTTTAAATCAAGAATAAGACTTTGATCATTGATTTTATTTAACACGTTTCTGGATCTCTTTATCAATACAGAAAACATACAAACAAACAAACAAACAAGGGATGTAAATATTGGGAAGGAAGTATTCTTATTCGTGGATGATATTCTTGTCCATATAGAAAACCTAAAAGAGAGGTGCCTGGGGGCTCAGTTGTTACGTCTCTGCCTTCAGCTCAGGTCAAGATCCCAGAGTCCTGGGATTGAGCCCCGCATCGGGCTCTCTGCTCTGTGAGAAGCCTGCTTCTCCCTCTCTCACTCCCCCTGCTTGTGTTCCCTCTCTAGCTATGTTTGTCTCTGTCAAATAAATAAATAAAATCTTTAAAAGAAAAGAAAACCTAAAAGAATCTATGGATGATTTTATCAGAATTAATAAGGGAGTTAAGCAAGTTTGCTAGATGTTATAGACTGAATTGTGTGTCTCCCAACCAATGGCCGCCAATCTCTCCCTCAATGGCACTGATGCATCTGCTGAAGGCTTAACCCCCAACATAATTGTATTTTGGAAAAAGAACCTTTAAGGAGGTAAAGTTCAATGAGGTTGTAAGGGTGGGTCCTGATCTGGTGTCTTTATAAGAGAAGGAAGAGACACCAGGGATCTCTCGTCACGTGTGCATAGAGGAAGGCAATTTGAGCCCACCGTGAGAAAGCAGCTGTGTGCAATCCGGAAACCATCCCCACCAGCACCTGGATCTTGGCCTTCAATCCCCAGAACCGTGAGGATATGAATTCCCCTTGTTTTCAGCTCCCAGTCTGTTCTGGCATACTGCTTCCGGCCTGAGCAGAGTCATAGGCTGGATGCATGAGCGACATAAGCGTACGTTCACTGCATTTCTGTGGGTGGGCACAGAGCAGTTAGAAAATGCCACATAAAGTTACCATTTGTAAGACTAAGCACAAAAACTATAAAAATGTGTAGAAATATCTACATAAAATGCTATAAATATCTACATAAATGGAGATATGTACCATTTGCATGGATAGGAGGACTTAATATACAATAGACAACGATTCTTTCCAAATTGATTTATTCAATGCCATTTCTATCAAACTTCCAGAGGTTTTATTTTTCCCAATTTCTTGGGAGACAATTTGACAGCTGGTTTAAAAATGTATACAAAGTACCCAAAGGCCAAGAATAGCAGAAATCTTCCTGAAGAAGAAACAGTAGTCAGGGTAACTCACCTGGCAGAGGTTTTAAAATTCTAAAATGGTTGTGATTAAGAAAACATGGCATCTGTACAAGGATAGACGAACAGGCCAGAGGAAGGGACCAGATATTCAGAAACACGTTCCATGGGCCTGGGGTGGGACCAGTTGGCAGACAGACTGAGGAGAGAAAAGTTGCGTTGGTCATGAAATGGAGCTAGAGCCACTGGTTATTTATATTGGAACAAAGAAACGGATTCCTGCCTCACAGCATGAAAACAAGCAATGTCAGTTGGATCAAACACTTGAAAGTGACGGCAGAAATTCTGAAGTCTGGAATAAAATATAAAGATGAAATGTTGATGAAGTCAAAGTTGCCAATCTTTCCTTTTAAGGCTTGTAACTTTGGAGGGGTCACCTTTAAGAAATCTGTCCCTACTTGGGGTGCCTGGGTGGCTCAGTCAGTTGAGGTCAAACTCTTGGTTTTGTCTCAGGTAGTGATCTCAAGGTCCTAACATGGAGCCCCACACTGGGCTCTGTGATCAACGGGGAGTCTGCTTGAGATTCTCTCTCTCTCTCTTTCCCTCTGCCCCTTCTCCTGCCGCATGCTCTCTCTAAGTAAATAAATAAATAAAATCTTTAAAAGAAAGAAGAAATCTGTCCCTATCTAAAAGTCCTAAAGGGGGCGCCTGGGTGGCTCAGTTGGTTTAGCAACTGCCTTCAGCTCAGGTCATGATCCCGGAGACCGGGGATCGAGCCCCGCGTCGGGCTCCCTGCTTAGTGGGAAGCCTGCTTCTCTCTCTCTCACTCCCCCTGCTTTTGTTCCCTCTCTGGCTGTGTTTTTCTCTGTCAAGTAAATAAAATCTTAAAATAATAATAATAAAATAAAATAAAACCAAAGTCCTAAAGATAATAGAAGTTGTGATTACTGAAAGATTCCATGAAAACTGGAAAGACAAGCCCCAAACTAGGGAAGATTTTTGTAAAACACGATTGACAAAAGACCATTTATAACAGTGTGCAGAGAAATGTAATGGAAGATACATAGGTAGTTCTAATTTTTGGTAACTGTAGTAAAAAAGAACAAAGAGACACATAAGATTAGTTTTAATTAATGTTAATAATACATAGTGTCTATGAGAAAATGATTCACAGAATATATTTTATCCTGTATCCATCCTTAAGGTTAATTACAATGAAACAAAATTAGAAATTCATTTCTTTATTCGGCACTAATCACATTTTCCAATGGTAGCAGCTGAGCCTTCATTCTCAATTGTCTAGATGTTCAGCTTTTGGACCAAAGATTATATTTTTTAATGATTCAGACACATACCCTTTCACAGTTTCCTGTGCTTAGGGAAGAAGAACAGAATGATTTTATCCTGGAAGCATAACATTTTATTTTTAAAGCAACATGACAACTTTCAGAAAAATCTGAACAGAGGAAAAAAGATTCCCCATAATCCCACCTTGTTCATTCCCATGTAGCCCTGACACAGCCTCTGCATCACACACGTCACATGTCACGCATCAGGCACACGTGGGCACACACATACCCACAGCCCCACTGTTGCACATCGGACTAGGAGGTTAACTTCGGTATTTCTCCCCCACCCACCTTTCCAGAGCCCCGCGCTTATCCCTCATACCTCGTAAACCAGAGGCGCTCAATAAATGTTGAATAAGAGGCGTATGAAGCCCTGTCCATTCTGCACTTTACATGTTGTAACAGGACACATTTCCAGTCAGTGGCATTGTCTTCATGCCAGAAGGCTGGAGAGTGTCCGACGGCGCATCGCCCAAACTCTCCTAAGAGAGCAGCTTTATGCATGTTGCCCTTAGAGACAACACCAGGAGGAACATCTTTCTCCATCTAGTTTTGCCTTCTACTGAGTTAGGCGGCCAGCAGACCATCTCCAGGTGGTCATTCCAGACCCAAACCCAGGATCCTATTGCATCACTCGGCACACGTTGCCGAATTGCTTTCCAGAAGGGTCATGCCAAGTCCCCCTGCCGGCGAGCCCTGGGTGACACCATGGCCCTGCCGGCCGTCTTGCCAGTAGTGTGCATCCCTGTTAAAACGATTTCTTTTGCTAAATAAAGCACATTGGTGGAAGATTGCACTGGGCTGAACATTGATATTTTATTTTATGAGACTTGCCTGTCTTTTCCTTTGCGATTTTCTCTTTGGCTTCCGTGGCTTAGAGAGTAACTACACCTCCGGAGCCTGACACATGTTAAAATGTAGCTCCTGCTTGGCTTTTTGGATCATTTAATTTTTCATGCCTGACTCTTTCCTTGGAAAACAACGATCTTGCAACATGGCAGAAAATTTCGAAATAAAGACAAAAAACATTCGTACGCCATGCTGCCACCACCCGTCAGAACTACAGTCGCCTTTGTAGCCCCGCTTAGTATTTTTCCATACGCAGACATATTTTGCATAGTGTTAGTCATGAGCAGAGGTGATCTGCTTTTCCACTTAACAGCAGAGTCTGAGCGCCTTCCATGCTGACTCTGGTTTCCTTCAGAGTAATCTTAGTGGCTGTGTAGTATTTTCTCCCGTGAAGGCAATACCTTGATGAACCCATCTCTCCTTTTTGGAGAACTCCGTCACTCTCGACATTTTGCTACTAAACATAATTCAGCAACAGATGTTTTCAGACATCAAGGCTTTTTGGATTGTTTCTCTACAACAGAGCTCGGAGCCACAGCCCTGGTCAACCAGAACCTCAGCTTCTGTCCAGGGTAGTGGTGTCCCCGTAGCTTAAAACTACTTTCCTGGATTCCCTTGCAGTGGGCGTAACAGCTTCGACTCAATGAGGAAAGGAAGGCAGCCTGCAACTTTAGGTCACTGGGAAAACTATTGCTTTCTGATTTAAAAAAAGGAACAATCCTGAAAGCAATAGGAAGGGAGCCATTCCTTAAGCTGGTAGAGCAGACAGAGAGAGGAATCTTGGCCATTGAGGACAACGTGGTCACCGTGCACCAACCCTGGACCTTATCTCTGGACTCTTGGAATATTTCTCATTAGTCTAGCAACGTGGCAGAGGTAGAACGCAAATCCAGACCTGTTTAACTAAAGGTTTAGCGATCTTTCTGTTTTGAAGAGAAAGCCTGCTGGGATGTAGGAGGAAAGGTGGACCCCTTTCATCCAGAAAGTGAATGCCGTTGGGATCAGAAGGAAGCTAGACGAGCGGGGGCTGGCTTTGGAGCCAGGGGACTCTGTGTGTGTGGGTTCCCTGTCCTAGACAGGAGGGTCTCACGTTCACAGCTATGGTCCACTTCTGGTCTGAACAACTCTCTTCTGTTTACTGTCCCCTCTGCCTGATTTCAGGAGCAATAAAGGTCTGTGGCAGAAAGTTGGGACAATATACAGAAAAAAATAAAAAGCATCCAGAATCCCATCCTTAGGGTTAATCGCCATGAACATTTTAGTGCATTTTTCTTCCAGTCTTTTCTCCCATGTTGATATTATTTGCCTATTTACATATGATTTGGCTTCCTCATGCCTATCGTTTTGCCTGGGGAGCAAGACTTCAACAAACACATAGTCAATGAATGGATAAGAAAATGGAAGATTTTGTATCAGAAATCTCAGCAGAGTGCCAGCATGCCAGGCCGTCAACAACACTTTGGGGATGAATGCAGAAGGGAAGAAATGAATACTTTGAATCTCAGCTCCTAGTCTGAACTAGAGCTTCTCATTAAAATTGAAGAAGTAAAGGGACACCTGGGTGGCTCAGTCGGTTAAGCATCCGACTCTTGATTTTGGCTCCAGTTGTGAGATCAAGCCCCAAGTCAGGCTCTGTGCTTAAGATTCTCCCTCTCCCAGGGGCGCCTGGGTGGCTCAGTTGGTTAAGCGACTGCCTTCGCCCAGGTCATGATCCTGGAGATCCGGGATCGAGCCTCACATTGAGCTTCCTGCTCGGCAGGAAGCCTGCTTCTCCCTCTCTCACTCCTCCTGCTTGTGTTCTCTCTCTCTCCATGTTTCTCTCTGTCAAATAAATAAATAAAATCTTTAAAAAAAAAAAAAGATTCTCCCTCTTCCTCTGCCTTTCCCCTGCTCCCTCTCTCTCTCTCTCTAAAAAAAAATTCTTAAAAAAATTGAAGAAGTAACTACACATTGTTATTTCATAACACTTTATCAAAGACCTGTTCTTATTTGTTACAAACTATTTATCGCTGTTCCTGTTAATGGCTGCACAGTATCCCACCACTGTTGGGGAGTCACTGAGAAGACCTGACTGTGGGCTGACCCCTGAGCTGGGCCCCCGCGGTGGGAGTTCCCTCACCCTGTCCCCTGTCCTTAGAATATGCATGCTGATTGCCCTCTGCACTCCTAGAAGCTGCCCCAAGGACACAGCCTTGAGATAGAAATGTGGTCCTAAGAGCATCTGTACAGTATATATGAGATTGAACCCAGTTAAGACCTCTACCTAAGCCTCTAAGATTTGGTGGGCAGGTGCGGAGATATACCAGTCTTGCAGCTGCTCAAGACAAGCCTCATAAGGAAGTTCCCTTGCTTATTAAAACTGCTGCCCACCGATCTTGGGTGGTTTGCATCTTCCTTTGGTCGTTGGCTGCCTTCCATGTACAGGGACAAATTTCTGATAATAGGAAGCTCTGGGAGAGGTGTCAAACCAACTGCTACTTTGTCTTCCCTGATCCCATAGCAGTGTTGGCTACTTAAGGAGTTTAAAGTTTTTCACTATTATAGAAAACGCCACGGTTAATAGCTATGTGTGGGACTTTTGGTTCACATTTTAAGTAGATTCCTCAATATGGAATTATTCGGGCAAGGATTTCTGATATATTAATACTGGTATGACTCACTTCAAATATCTTGTTCGGATCATGTCCACACGAGCAAAGTATGTGCATGTCTGTCTCGTGTCATGCTCAAAAGCCCTGAAGACCATCAGTGCTGCCTCATCCATTCGCATTTTGCTGACAGCTCAGCATTCCAAGAAGCTCCACGATGAGCAAGATGGGAAAAGCCCAAAGTGGTTATTTCAACAGTGGGGTTAATGTAATCCTCATAAGTATGTGATGGTATTTCTATTTCAAGCAGTAGCCTTCAGTATCCTCTGCACAATGAGCATCAGGAGGGAGAGAGCCTTTGTAGTTCTTTCCCACTCCGGTGGGCTGTCGTTCTAGAACTTTCTCAGGCATCCCTAGGAATGAGGATTCCTTGTCTGGTCTGCACCCCTTCTTTTTGTCACACACAAACTCATTTGAGAGTTAATTATCTGGTGGCATTTGGTTGAAGACTCCTCTCAGTTAGCTCTGACAAGTGACCTCTGGGAAACAATGAAATAAGTAATGTTCGTAGGCTTCATTATAATTTTCAAATCAATTTCACATGCGTCAGTTCCTTTGAACCTCAAAATATTCCTGAGAGAAGGGAGGTATTACCATTACACCCAGTTTTGAGGGAAATGGGAGGTTTGAGGTGCTTGAGATCACATGTTCACACACTGGTAAGACCAGAGCTCGACACTCAGGTTTTCTGTCTCTGGGTCTCAAGGTGTTTCTACTGTCCTCTAAGGACCGAGTAAAACCCCACAGCTGGTCAGAATGAGTAGTGCCTATGCCAATATCTGGTTCTTTTTTCTTTCTGGGCAAATGGGCCTCAGGGAAGTAGGGTCACAGACTAGCACTGGACAATAAAGTGTGAGCAGAAGTGATGTAAGTCATTGCCAGGCTGAGGCAAGGAAGGTCTTCCCTCTCTGGACCAAGGTGATTATGGAGGGGACCAACGTTGAGATGACAGGGCCACTCCCAAGAAGCATCTGGAATCCTGAGTCACCCCATGGAGGATGGCCGTCTGGGAGAATCACCCAGGGCTGCACCGTAGGAGAGGATGAGCAACCCAGTTTGATGTTAAGCTGCTGAGATTCGGGGGACTCTTTGTTTCTGCAGCGTGTTCTAACCTATCCTGCCGGCTCCAAGGAGTGCACACCCCCGTGGACGTACTCAGTGAGGACCCTCTTGCTGAGCAGTGGAAACCGGCTGAGGTCTGTCCCTTTCTTGCTGTGTGGCCGTGGTCAAGTCACTTGCACCTTCTGAATCCCAGTTTTCTTCTCTCCGATGTTAAGTGGTCGGGTATTGGCAGTGTGCAAGTCTGATTTATTTATTTTTGTTTGTTTGTTTATTAAGCCAAGAGACTATTTCAGTTGAATAATATCTACCTTCTGTGGTCTAATGAATAATCTGATAAACTTACACCTTCACTATTTGGCTGGGGGAGGACTCTGAGTGGGCCTGCTTGGCTTTCGCTCTGCTTGATCTCCCCTGCACCCCCTCTCCCCATGACCCCTCTGCAGCCACCTGAAGTCCCTCTGTCATGTCCTGGGGCTCTTCGCAGCCCAGGTTGGAAAGTCCAGACCAGAGGGAAGACTGGGTTATTTTCTGTTCTCCAACCAGCATAGGGGACACTGGGCATATATATTCCAGACTGTGGCCTGCAAATTTATTGCCATCAAAGCAAAACTTCTCTTCAGAAGGCAACTCACAGTCGTCACGAAATCCATGCTGATTTTCTGCTTTGGCCAATGTCTCCTGAGCATCTACTCTGCGAGGCCTTGTTCTGAGCACTGGGGGTCCAAAAGACACAGTTTCTGTTCTGAGGACTAACCATGTGGTGAGAAGTCAGAGGAAAGTTGGAGGCAAAAGCATGTTTTATTTGTGATGACTATCTACTGTTACTGTGTTTCCAGTTCTATTATGTTCTGAGCACTTAGGATAAATTATTTTGAATCTTCATACTCACCCATTATGCCCCAAGTATTAGACTCCTCGGTGTTCCTTAATATTGCTTTTGGGGTTGCCTTCTTTTCTTTTTTTTTTAATTAAAGATTTATTTACTTCTTTTAGAGAGAGAAAGAGAGGAGAGAATCCACAAGCAGACTCCATGCTGAGCAGGAGCCACACACAGGGCTCGATCCCACAACCCGAGATCATGACCGGAGTTGAAATCCAGAGTCTGTTCAAGCAACCGAGCAGCCCAGGTGCCCCAGGGGTCACCTTTCCTTTTAATGTCGCTCTCCAGACTCCAGGATCATGACCTAAGCTGAAGGCAGATGCTTAGCGACTGAGCAGTTTCATTTTGTTTTAAAAGCACCATTTTCGGGGCGACTGGGTGGCTCAGTCCTTAAGTGTCTGCCTTCGGCTCAGGTCATGGTGATCGAGCCCCGCGTCGGGCTCCCTGCTTGGCGAGAAGCCTGCTTCTCCCTCTCTCACTCCCCCTGCTTGTGTTTCCTCTCTGGCTGTGTTTCTCTCTGTCAAATAAATAAATAAAATCTTGAAAAACAAACAAACAAACAAACACCCTTTTCCTGCCTATAAAATAGAATTGACCCTCATTGTTTGTAGATTCCGTGTTTGTGAATTCTCCTCCTCGCTAAATCATATTTGTAACCTCACTAAAATTTACCAGCTCTCCCAGCTTTTTTTTTTCCCCCAGACATTCACGCACATGCACAGAACAAGGAGCCTTTGGAGTGTCTGGGGGTGCGCATTCCCACCAGGGGTGCAGCAAGGGGACGGGTCTGCCTTCCAGTTTCCATCTTGTGCTGCAAACAAGAGTCTTGTTGCGGTCTTTTTCATGCCACGGTTTTTGCTTTTTTTTTTTTTTTTTGCACTTTTTGCTGGTGTTTCCCCTGTTCCCCTGGCCCGCATGCTGCCCAGCTCAGTGGCTGTCATGCACCTTACTGCGTCCTTTCCCGCCAGAGTTCTAGCGCGGTCACCCATGAGTTCACGGTTAATGCATCAACGACGTCTGTTAAATAAGATGTCTTTAAGCAGAAACACACACCCAGAACAAGTTTACCTCACCATCGACTGATGAGCATGCGATCAGAGGCCCACAGGGTGCCTTTCCTTGTGTTTCTCCCTGGAACAGAGGTTCGGTATTCGCCAACTCAGTGTTCTTGGCGACTTTATAGCACATAACCGCCCCAAACTCTGAGGATCCACTGTGTCTCCTCCCCCTTCTCCATTTACACACAAGGAAAGTGAGCTCAGAGAAGCCCTTTGCCAAGTTCATGCCCAGTTTGGCTGGCTCTGAGCACTCGGCTCTTTCCACCCACTCCCTCCTCCTCTGTCTCAAACCTTTGCAATGAGAGGTTTGTTTTCTATCCCTTAAGGGGTCATGGAAAAATGGCCCATCCCCTCTTGTCCCCTGCATTTTAATTGTCCCAGAAGGGTCTGGGGGCTGGGAGGGGTAACCCGCCCCCCCCACTCGCTGGCCAGGCTGGGGGACAAGTTCCCCACTGCAAGGTCCCCCACCCCCAACTTTGAAGCTTAATAGCTTTAAAATCTTACAAGTTGTAAAAACAATTAAAGCAATAATCTTAAAAAGAAGCAGAATGCTGCCTTCAAAGGCATGTGAGCCATTCACACTTCGTGGTTCCCTGCGTCCGGCAGCCGGGCCCGGGGCCTGAGAAAACGCAGAGTCGCCTCGTGAATTTGTTGATGCCAGTTTGGACAGACTGTTTATTTTCATGATTTCATGGAAGAATTTTAATTTAATGAGTGTTTTATACTCTAATGTAAATCATCACTCGAGCCCTGTAATTACTGTGTCAAAATAAAGCCTCCTTAAGCGGCAGCAGCCCGAACCCCAGGTCTGGCTCTTGCATCCGAATCAGGTCCCGGCCAGGCGGGGAGGGGCCCACTTCGAACGGATCGAGCTAATCGAGCTGATCGGCTTCTTAATAGAATCGGAAATGAAACCCCTGAGGGTGAGCTAAAGCCCCCCAACCTGTGACTCCGGGCGGAGCTAACGGTCCCGGAGATAAGTGTCTCCTCGTCTCTGGTCTCTCTGCGTCTTCTCCTGAGAAATGCTTTCATAAAACCTGTAATTCGTACGGGTCCCGCCAGCAGGAAGTTTCTGACACCACAGCTCATCATTTCAGCTCCCCCTCCCCCACCTTTTTTTTTCCCCCTAAAGGAGGATATTTTGCTTTGGGCCTTATGCGTGACCTACAAAGTGATTCTTCCTCTCACTTACTTTACAGCAAGGAAGAGACTTTCAGGCAGCCTACCGGAGGACAGGCCAGGGCTCCAGGTCCTCTAGGTCAGAGCTGAAGGTCAAGTGGAAACCTCTGGTTTTAGCAAATTCCCTGTCCCAGTTGCCTACCTGTAATTTCTCTCTCCTCGTCCATTCTCACCAGGGCTGACATTCCCGGGGATCTCAGGCTTTTCTCTAACGGAGCACAAAATGGTCTTTCCAGATGCAGACTGAGACCCTCATCTTTCATCACACTGCCCTCTCCTTCCTGGATGGGGGATCCCCCAAACAAACCACTGGAACACTTTCTCTGGGGTATTTTTTTTTTCATGTGAAGCTACCCAGATTTGTGTTCAGTATTTCGGGTCCAAGAATTCAACCGAAGCAACTCGAGAACTTGCTCTTTTCATCCCTGCGAGATGTGTGCTTTTCTTAATTAGCAAGGGAGGGAGGGACTTGTCACTGTGGTCATGAATCAATCTCTGGCCTCCTTGCATTTTGATGGCACCTGCCAGTTCTGAAATGATGGCAGAGAACACTCAAGCTTTTCACAGCATCCCAAGCCCTGCTGGTACCCCTCCTTCCCTCCCCTGTGACTCAGGGCTGGTGTTATCATGTTACCTGGGGAGGGCGGCAGTGACCCGAGGCCCCATGGCGGCGGGGACGTGAAAAGAATCACTAAGGTGAAGCAAGACTTCACCTCTGGTCTTTCTTGATTCTCGGTTTTAGGTTCTCTCTAGTGAGGATTGCCAGATTTAGCAGAAGGAGAAAAAAAAAAAAAATGAAATGACACCCAACAAAGTTCAAATTCAGATAATTACTGAAGACTTTTAAAATGCACCCATATGATAATTAGGACATTCGTCTACTAAAAAAAAAATGGCTGGTTTATCTGAAATTCAAAACTCCCCTGTATTCTGACAACCCCATTTCCAATCCACCAGCAGCCTTCCCTGAAACGGATGAAAACATGAGTCCTTAAGGCGCAAACTTCTGGCCGCTGGCTGAATGGGCCAGCAGCTAAGTTTGCTCCAAGTGGTGTACGTGACATTTCAATTTGGGAGGTTTTCACGTGGACCGGATGCTCTTCGGCCACCGTGATGCCCACCACCGCTCACGGGGCACCAACAGCCTCCCCTGGGCATGGCTGCCTGCTCTTCCGGCTTCTGAGCTGGGCACCCCGTCCCAGCCTTCCCAGGCCCTGCTTCTCGGCACCTTGTGGTTGGAGTACCGAGGGCAGCCTCACCCAACCCTGGCGTGAGGAAGCTTCTGGAAAAAAGGACAGATGAGGAGCGCAGTGCCCTAACACGGCTTTCCTGACTGTGGTGTCGGTGAATTCCCTGAGATGCGGGCCTGGGGGCCCCTGGGTGTGCCCGGGAGGATATGGGAGCTCAGAAAAGAGAAATAATTGGGCAGGGCACACGTCTGGCAGCAGGAAGGAGACTCAAGCCAGGCTGCCTGACTTGAGTCCACTATCCCATCTTTCTACCCAGGCTCTGTCTCTCTGACGATTCCCCCATTTACTTGTGTAACCACATCTGCTGGGTGACAGCCCGTGGGCCAGTTGTCTGGTGGGCGACTCTTTCTTCTCTCACTGGGGAAGGGCCCAGTCTGAAACTGAGAGGCACCACAGCAGTCCTCTCTGGCTGTTCTAATCCTGCGATACAGGGTCTGGATTTTTATTTTTGAAGAGCGCTGCATCTTGGTGGAAAATGCTCTTCTCATTTTGTGCCTGTGATGCCGCTAAATTGTCCCCTGGATTTATTTCAAAGCGAAAAGAAGCAGCAAAGATTGCAATTCTTAGGCTGTAGTTGCTCTTTTTAACTCAATTACGTTTTGACAATTCGGAATGAAACTTGGGGGCATGTCTTTGTTTAAGCCGTGGGCCTTTGCATTGAAACAGTCAGCTCAAGGTACATGGCTAGTGTCAGGGCTAACAATCTTTGACAAGGGCATTTAGCGGTTGTAATTCAAATCTAATTCAGAACATCTTAGCACCGGACCTGTCAGGCCCTTAAAATGCACTGTAACTACAAAACCAAGCGCGATAGTCCCCAAGCCAGCTCTGTGCGGCCTCAAGTTGATATGTCAACAAGAACAGTTACAATTAGGGGTTCTTTCAAGCATACTAAACTAATTTACAGTACTCGGGAAAAGTGGGAAAAGGACCTGAGGCTTAAAATCCCAGGACTTCTAGATTTCAAATCCATAGCACATAAAAATACAATTAGGGTTCAGCACCCTATAGCACAGGCTTGAGCCTGCCCCTCGGTCCCATGTGTACTTTTTGCCCTTAAAAATAGATATACTTAAAAAATGCGTCCATGTGTGTAGTTAAACAAAATAATAATAATAGTTGGGTCTCGCTCATAAAAAAAAAAAAAAAAAAAAACAAGAAGGAAAGAAAGAAAGAAGAAAAACAACGCCTGTCAGGTCTTATTAGGATCATGCTGTGGATTTGTTGAACCCTAAATTGGCAATGCATCTATTTATTATTTGTGGATGCTGCGTGTAATCAAATCTGGCTTAATTGGGGAGTGTTTCTTCTTGATGGGGTTCCACGTTTGGCCACAAAGCACCCAGAGTCGGTGTGGCCTGGATAGCTTGAACCGGGATAAGAAGCCAGACTGGAAAAGAGATTCAGAGCACGGCCCGTCCATTGGACACAGACAGGATTATGGTGACCAACATGTAATTTTGCCATCAAGATAAAATGGGGCCCGATTTTAAAGCCTTCTGGTGACTCTAGGCAGCTGTGCACTTTTAAGAGGCCCTGCCTCCATGCAAGGACAAAGGCTAATGGGAATGTTTGCAGATTCTGCTTTTATGATTTATCTACTTTTTACGCACAATAATATAGACCCTCTACTCGAGGGACTCGTAAATGTGATTTTACTTCCCAAATTACAAAGCTAGTCAATTATTGGGGAATGAGTCATTCATTCAAATGTGTCAGTAATGTGATGTGTTAACCATCAGGAAATTTTACACCAATTGGAATTATAAACACCAGATTTAAAAAAAGAAGAGAAAGAAAAAGAGAAACCCTTAGCCAGCAGTTAACTCTATTTATGAATGGTACCTCCTGTTAGGTACTAGTAGGTTTGGAGGAAGGCAGAGCTGAGGGATACAGGGGAGAAATTTTTCTCCTCCTCTCTTTTCATTCCTACTCCAAAACTCAAGTTCTTTTACTATCTTTGTGTTTGAGACAAAGGTGGATGGTGTGCTGTCTTGTCCTGGGACAGAGGGGATTCAGACGGAGATGGGCCAGGGCAGCTGAGCTGATGAATGGGCTCTCTATAAGTCTTCTTGACTGTGGGATGGGCTGGGACCCTGCCGTGGAGGAACTAGAGTGTGGGTGGAACTGCTTCCATTGAGCTGAAGTATGAAAAGTCTCCTCTGCTTCCCCCACCGTCCATGGGGACTCCCCTGTCTCAGGGTTTTCCTCCTTGGGCCTGGAGGCCATGCTGACCCCAGAAGCTTTGGGTTTGATCCCAACATCCATCAACTCTTCCTTGTGGGTGGGTCTCTTGGAAGACTGCAGTTTGGCAACTCAAGGAAGTATAATTGGAAAGGTTTTGTTACAATGATGGATCATGGCGGAAAGCTGATGGGGAAGCTCTGGTCAACCCATCCTGAAGCTCTTTCATGGAACACCGGATGACTCAGGGCTGGGGAACCATGGCATCAGAACTGGGCACGGCCCTAAGATCATCTCATCCTGGTGTCCCAGAGGACGTAGGGGCTGTGTGTGCCCAAGAGACTCACTCACCCTCTCTGATGCCTCCATATCCCAACCACTTGGCTCCTTAGAGGCTCAGCAAACAGCTCTTCTTCTAGATAGAACTGTTTATGGATATGAAATTTCTAGATTTCTCCCAAAAGAGCCTTCACTGTTTCCCTCAGGGAGCAGTGCATGTCAGTTCCTGCCCCATAGTCTCCTCTTTGGCTGTCCCCAGATCTGGGGGAGCATCTGAGGCCCACAGGCTTCCATCCCTGACTCACTGTCTGTCTGCCTCTGCCATGCCACTTCGGAAAGGAGAGGAAAGCCCAAGTCTCACCCAACCTTGTCCAATCTGGACTAAGTCAGAATTATAGTAGCATATTAATGACTTACCCCTTCCCTTCTTCCCAAGGGATCAAGGCCACCGAAAGCAAAGGATTCTTGTTAATTCATTATTTCAATAGAGAGTTGCTGTGTTGGTTTCTGGAGCTATGTGGAAGCTAAGATTTTTTCAGTAAAAAGTGAAGGGTGTGATTCCTTCCTCTTGGTCTTAACTGAAATGGCCATGAGGTGTAGAAACAGGGAAGATCCTGCACCGCCTGGTAGTTGGGGATAGTGTCAAGCATTGGTCACAAATGGATTCCAGCAGATAAAGGACGGATTCCAGAGTGCATTTTCAGAAAGCAATATAACTTGTAGGGAGAGACCCGGACCTTATGGAGACCCTTTATTTTGAAGGATATGTTTATAAGCAAATCAAGTTGTGTATCTTTTTAATTGTATGTATATAATTATTATTGCATTTATTATTTTGTACTTGTGTAATTATGATTATTTGCTAAGGGTCTCTCCCTTCCTACCAGACCATACTTGCTCATCTCTGACTTCTGGGCCCTACCCCGTATCCGGTACATAGTACATACTCATTAAATATGTGTTGAATGAATACACATAAGGGCAGTAACCCCAAGGGTAAAGCTGGAGGTGACAGTGGAAAGATGGCTTCTTGAAGCTGCAGGGTGGGATCAGTGTGTCCAGAAGTTTTTTTTTTTTTATTTACTTTTCTATTTTTTAAAGAGAGAGAATGTGTGTGTGTATGTGTGTGTGTGTGTGTGTGTGTGTGTGTGTGTGTGTGAGCACAGGGGAAGGACAGAGGGAGAGGGAGAGAGGCAGACTCACTGCTCGGTGTGGAGCCTGACATGGAGCTTAACCCCACAACCCCAAGATCATGACCTGAGCTGAAACCAAGAGTTGGACACTCAACTAATTGATCCACCCAGGTGCCTCTGTCCAGAAGATTTTTTAAATGGCATGTACGGCTCCCAATCATTCGGGGAAAAAAAGACAAAGCAAAATACAGGAGAATAAATCATCTAAAAATACCTTAGGAAACAAGGTGATGAAAATAAGAAGAAACGTATTAGTACAGCAATAAATATGAATGGGTTAAATCTTACACTTACCCCTAGTCTGGATTAAAAAACCCAAGACCCCAAACCAGAAAAGTCCAAGCTCGCTATGGTCTATCTCCATGAGATACACCTAAAACAAAGAGGCTTGAACACTTGAAGAAGTGTTTTCAAAGTGGTTTTCAAGGATTTGTAGGACAAAATAACAAGCAAAGCAAGGCAGAAACAAAAAACCCACAGAGGATAAATTTTTGGTTGATAAAAGTTGAACACATCTATCAAGAAAACAGAATGATCACAGTGTTTTATGGGATAAACCACATAGTAAAAATCTAGAAAACAGGCTGTTGATGATACAAAGAGAAATGACCACAGACATAACAAGATTGGGAAGTCAGGATACTTCTCTCAGTTGCTTAGACCAAGTAGGCAAGAGTGGGAACAGGGGTGATGTGAACAATACACTTATTTATCTTCTTTTGTCAGTTGTTTTATAACTTTTTGAAGTCCATGGAACATTAAAAAAAATTTCACGATTGATTTCATTGTGATAGAAATACAGACACGTTCCAATAAATCTCCAGCCAAATTTAGAGCACTAGCAGTAACGCCTAAATTATCATCGGTGCAAAAATGAGCAAAACCCTCTTCAAGAGCATGGAACAATGCTCTTCTACCCGAAAAATATTGATGTGACCTCAGAGTGTCCGGAAATGCATGGAACACAGTCAGATCTGTATCAGGTGATGTGTGAGTTTCCTGCAGCTGCAGGAAACCAGGACGAACTTGGCCATGCTCGCTCCAGGGCTGCACAGAGAGCGTCTTCCAGCTGCCCCAGCGGTCCTGCGCTTCAGGCAGCCTCCCTCTGATCTCTGTCTCTGTCTGCATGGCATCTTCCTCTCTGTGTGTCTGTATCAGATCTCCCGCTGTGTCCCCCTTAAAAAGATGCAAATGGTGGCAGGTGGGGCCTAGCCTGATGATCCAGGACAAGCCCCTCTTCTCAAGAGCCTCAACTTGGTGACATATTTGCCACGTAACCTAATATTGCCTCTTTTGCCATATAAAGTAATAGTCACGGGTTCTGGGGATTAGGGAGTGAATGTACCTCTGGGGAGGTCATTTTTCTTCCCATTGCAGATGCAAATCCATACCATAAAATGCTTTTCATTGTTTGAGAAGGAAAAATACAAATCAATGAACTGAATATTTGGGTCAACACTTGACAAAGTTAAGGAAATCCAAAGGAGGAGATTGATTAAAAAAAAAGGGGGGGGCTGCTATTCTGTTTAGGTTTTTGGAAGCATAAAAGTAAGGATGTAAAGGGACAATTTCAAAATTTTAAAATATATAAGTGTGAATATAAGATGAATGAAGAATAATGTGAAAAATAAATAAGCAAGAAAAAAGATGAATAAAAGTATTAAATGAACACATCTGGGTTTTTTTTTTTTTTTAAGATTTTATTTATTTATTTGACAGGGAGAGAGATCACAAGTAGGCAGAGAGGCAGGCAGAGAGAGAGGAGGAAGCAGGCTCCCTGCCGAGCAGAGAGCCCGATGCGGGCCTCGATCCCAGGACCCTGAGATCAGGAGCCGAAGGCAGAGGCTTTACCCCACTGAGCCACCCAGGTGCCCCACATCTGAGATTTTATTTACCTCATCAGTCAAGGAGGCAATCAGTAAGATGTTATATCTGGTTCAAAAAAATTCCTGAGGCAGAGATGCGAAGTGCCGTTACATAGAGATGCACGCTGGAACTTTCCAAGGCAGAGTGCGGGGCCCGCTCCAGCCTGTGGGTCAGGCTCCAAGGGTCAGGGGCAGCCTGGGCCATGTGTCAAGGGCCCAGGTGACGCTCACTCATAGCCTGGGGCCATGGCCGCCCAGGGCCTTCTGTCCAGCCCTGGCAATCAGGTGGGTATCATTAGGGACAAGCCCCCCCTCCCCTTCTACCCCCACCTCCCGCTCCTCATCGACTGATCAAAGGGTGCCCACAGACTGGAAACAGCAGCCCCCTGGCCAAGGTGGGCCGTGGCCCCTGGGCCAGCTGGCGGCTCCTTCAGCCCACCTCCAGGGCCTGCTCTCAGCCGTCCTTCCCAGCCCTCCTGGAGGGGGACGCCTGTGTGGCCACTTCCCCTCAGAAAGGAGCTGGGGGCAGTTCCTCGAGTCAGTGGCTGAGGGGTCGCTGGGAGGCCGGCAGGAGGGATCCCTGGGGGAAGAAAATGGAGACACGCTGCTTTCCACACGGTCAACCTGCTTCCCAGTGTCTTGGTCCTCCCAGAGCCCTCCATACACCAAAGGGAAACAGAGGATGCTGCATTTCCCAAACTGACTAAGCTGTAGGACCCCTTCTGTCTTCCTTCCCTGGAAGGCAGCTCGAGGGACAGGACTGAGGAGAGCTGGCCCGTGCCTTTTCTGGGAGGCTATCAGAGCCTCTGGGTTTCAGACAAATGGTGATGCATCCAGTGTAGGAGGGAGCCCTGTGCTGGTCCTCTCCTGCCCTTCCCCACAGCCATGACACCATACCAGGGCTCGGGAACTGCTTCTGCACCTCCGCAAGGTGACCGTGCTCATGCTAAGGTTCCCCAGGAAGCAACATGGCCAGAAAGTATAACTTTGATCAGGAGAGCGGACTCGGACAGAACCGGGTTCGAGCACTTAGCCCTCGCCCTGCATTTGAGCTGGGTGTCTTCGAACACATCGCCAAGGCTCAGTGTTCCCATCTGTGAGCTGGGAATGAAAAGACCTAGCTTGTTAGTTGCAGCTGGAATTCAAGTCGACGGTATCAGTAAAGCTCTTCAGCTCGGAAGCTGCTCATTGTGAGTGAGTGGGGGGGCCTCGTGGTCTTATCACTCCTGCCACCTGGCGGGTCACCTTCCTGCCATTTCCGGCTGAGGATCGGTGCCCACCTGCCTGTCTCACTCAGAGACACCTCTGCCTGGTGGAGCTGGGAGCAGAAGCAGACTCCTGGGATCTGTTAAATAAATCCCTGATTCCAGAATCTCTTGATTTGGAATCCAAAGGATTCCTTTTACAGAAGCAAAACCCAACACTGTAACAAAAGTGGATGGAAGAACAAGCCTGTTTCTATGTCCACATGAAAATCTTGGAGAGGAAAGAAAGCACTTTGTAGCAATGGTAACAGCTTGGATTGGAATAGCTACCGGGGCTGATCCCCTCCAGCAATTCTCTCAATATCTATGACTTTATTTAATAATGAAGCTCAGAGAGGTTGAGTGAGTTGCCCAAGCTCACACAGCCAGGACATGGCTGAGTGGGAGACATGTCTCGTTCTATCCAAACTGAGTTTCCTTTCTGGAACAACACCGCAGTCCATGTTCATGAGACAGTGTGGAGCTCAACCACTGCCAGGTTCCAGAGCGAATCATCTCCCAGTTGACTATCAACCTTGAATCTTAAACAGATCCTGAGTTGTGGTCCATTACCCCCCGCAACCAGTTATTGACAGCCTAGTCTCTTTCTTTAAAAGTTTTGACTGATTAATTTATGAAGAGGTGGTCGATGCCCAATATTTGAAATTCAAACAGTTCAGAGTGTGCATGGAAAGGGAGATACCCTCCCATCCCTGTCCCCAACCCCGCAGGTGCCCCCGCAAGACCCCCGCAGTTCACAGCTACTTCCAAAGACAGTTAATGCAAATGATGCCTAAGCCATTGCATTTCACTGTCCCTCCTTCAGTGACAGCACCTTACGTGGGCTATCTTGCACCTTGCTTTCTCCTCTGCAATATGCTTTAGGGCTCCCTCCATTTCCAGGCAGTACCATCCATATCTCAAGGACCAGACAGTACTTTATGGCTCACACCTACTCTATCTTACTTAAAAATGTATGTATTTCTATTTAGTGAACACGGATAGAATGACATTTTTAATTTTTTTAAAGATTTTATTTATTTATTTGACAGAGAGAAATAGAGCCAGAGAGGGAACACAAGCAGAGGGACTGAGAGAGGGAGAAGCAGGCTTCCCGCCGAGCAGGGAGCCCGATGTGGGGCTCGATCCCGGGTCTCCGGGATCATGACCTGAGCCGAAAGCAGTCGCTTAACCAACTGAGCCACCCAGGCGCCCCTAGAATGACATTTTATGTGCTAGGCTCAGTTTATGCTTTTCAGGCATGGATTCACGTAATCTAAGTAGAGCCCTCGGAGACCTGCTCTACTGTTTTCCTGTGTCTGGCGTGATGTGGGCTGGGGACAGGGAAGCTCTCCCTTTGGTGCAAATGAGAAGGAAGAGGGAAAGGAGACCTGAGCTAGGCCTTGCAGGCAGGACCTGCTCGGCCCTCACTGTGCCTGTTTCAATGCTTTATATATTTAGGCTTAATGAATTGCTTTGCGATTAGATGGTAAAGCAGGCATCGCCATTATTGCACTTAACAGATGAGGAAACTGTGGATCCCTGTGGTGCTGACAGGATTCCAGTCCAGGCAGGTCTGGCCCAGATCCTACACACTGGATCACTAGGCTCTGTTACCCCCTGGGGGCTTGGGCGGGGGGTGGGGCCAGTTCTCAATCCCTTGACCCTCTTAAATGTGTTCACAGAGATGGGAGGAAAGAGAGTCTGGTGTCAGCAGGGAGAGGCAAAGCAGGTTCTAGTTAAATGATGATCCTGGGTGTGGGGTCCTGCTGGCAAGATGAAGGGGACACAACCCATCAGAAGAGGGACATGTTGGTTGCCCTCCGTAGGGGTCCAGCATCTTGTGTTCGCACTACCTCCTCTGCTATCCCTTTATCGTAGTCTTGGCCATCATCATCTCAACACATTGGAGAATGTGTTCATGGGACTCCTCTCTAGTGGACTTCTGCCCACAGTGGAGACAGGTCAGGGGAGGCTTCACTGTTGGCAGTCAGGGCCAGGGAACCTACAGAGATCCCAATGTCAGAGACATGAACTTGGGATGGGGAGAGGCATATTTTTTTCATGCCTGCAAGCTTCACCCCATGGATTCATTCTCTTGTCCTTCTAGAATATCATCTCTATCAGGAATTTTGCCATATCCATTTGACAAAATTACACATTGGCACTCTTCAAAAGTGTCAAGGTCATAAAAGACAAGGAAAGACGGGGAACGTGTTGGATCTGCAGGATGCTGGTCAGGATCCTGGAGTGGAAGGATAGTGCAGAAGAACTAATGAAATTTGAATAAGGCCTTTAGTTCAGTTAATAGGATTGCTCCAAAGTGAACAGGCTTAACCTGAATTGTAACATTGCACTAACTAGATGTTAATTTGGGGGGAAAGCTACGTGAGGGATATACAAATATTTTGTACAGTTTCTGCAACTTTTCTGTAAGTCTAAAATTAGTTCAAAATAAAAAGTTAAAACATGTTCCGTGTTTGAATTCAATGCAGTGGTTCTTTCTGACCCCCTTCCTTCTTATCTCTTTTGCATATGTCACCCAGTCATGCAAGCCTTTCTTTTAAAGGTCTGTGTTAATGAGAACAGAGGTGTGGAGAAAGACAAGAAATGTGGATAATCTTCAGATTATTTCTCTGACTTGGGAAGAAATTTTAAGGTGACCCAACATCTCATTGAATGTTGTCCAAGTTAGTGATGCGTTATACTTAAAAATTTAACTCTTAGAACTAAAGATGATTTTTTTGGGAGCTCTTTTTGTTCTAGAGCATAGGAGTAACTCATTAAGTGCTTATTAATGAATTTTATGAACATAGATTGGTTCATTAAAAAATGTGTTGAATGCCTACTGTCTTATGTCAGGAACAGTGCTAGTGACCCAAAGTCAAATAAGACACAGACTTAATTTGAGGGCATTGAGGTTTCAGAAGAGACAGATAGTTGAATGCCTTGAGATAATCTCATGAGACATAAATTGATTAATTCTGCCTGGGATATCAGTGATGGCTTTGCAGAAGAGGTGATATTTGAAGGATGAATACGATAGGGCCTTGCAGGATGAATAGGAGTTCAATAGGTAGAGAAGGAACAGCAGGCAAAAAGGGCAAGGAGAATTGTCTATACAGCGACCTCATACCCCAGCCTTCCTTCCACTGGGAAGGTACTAAATTACTGATCTTGCTAGTGGGATGTGAGCACCAGACGTTGGCCACTCCTGGGCTGACATGATTAAGAAAGGGGTATATCATGTCCTTGACCTCTTCCCCCATCTGACAGCTGACTGTAGAGCATTCTGAGTTCCCGGGGATGGCAGAGGCACAAGATGGGAAGGACCTGGATGATCGCATGGAGGAAAACTTCTCACCAAATGGAAACACTCACATGTTAAGTGAGATGTGAAATTCTAATGTGATAAGCCATTGAACTTGTGGGACTTATTTGTCATAGCAGCAGGCCCCTCCATAACTTATGCAAGCACCTGGGGAGGTCCAGCGTGTGTGGGAGGAGGTAAGTGGTGGGCAGTTGGCACAGTTGGTGCAGTCTGATGGAGAGGAGTCTTGAACGATGTTCTGTGGAATTTGAATACTTACCTGGATATGTTTTCTTTGGAAAAGTTCATGGATCGAGCAGCATGGGAGTGTAGAGATGGTGTTCAAGTGTCGGGATGGGACTGAACATGGTCCTGGAGGTAACTGAAAGTCGCATGTGATCAAAGCCTGATTTAAAAATGCCCAAAACATCTCTGTTGCTACACAGTTCAGAGGAGGCAGGCTTCAGCTCACTCATAGATTGGCAATATGTTAGTGGTAAAGGAAATTTCTCTCCCTTGGCTTAATTTCTCTCAAAATGTTATGAATGGCTTCACATTCATGAACCTCTTTGAGCTCCTCAGTTAGCTGTGATTTTAGCAATATTATTATCTTAATACATTCCATGCAGACTCGCTTCTCCCTTCATTGGATGGGATAGTCACTCACTTCCCATCTTGTTTGCTTGCATAAATACGGTTTTCGTTTACAGAGATGCAATACATGTCTGGGTGAAATTACGACCCCCTCTCTTAAGGCTATTTTTACATTTATTTTGAAAAATGCATGAAGAATTCCTGACCTTCGTGAACAGATTAAAAAGTTATGTAAGAAAATGTGAATGATGGCAACATGATGTGTGACGCAGGGCTCAGTCCTTCATGGAGAGGCAGGTGTCTAGGTGGGAGTCCTGCCTCAGGTTGAACTCACTCTTTGGCTTCTGGTGAAGTTTTACCTTCCCATCTCTGAAATGGTGGTGATTGCTCTAGGTCAGTATTTTCCAAAGATATATATAATATATTTTTTTTTTAGAGTCAGGGCGAGGGGGAGGAATTTAGTTATTTATTTGTTTGTTTTAAAGATTTTATTTATTTGTTTGTTTGTTTGTTTATTTGACAGAGAGGAGCACAGCTAGAGAGGAAACACAAGCAGGCGAAGTGAGAGAGGGAGAAGCAGGCTTAGCGCCGAGCAGGGAGCCCAATGCAGGGTACCATCCGAGGACCCTGGGATTGTGATCTGAGTGGAAGGCAGACGCTTAATGACTGAGCCACCCAGGTGCCCCCAAAATATTTTATTTATTTACTTGAGAGAGAGAGTGCGTAAGAGAGAGAACCTGGGCATAGGGATAGGGAGAAGCAGATTCCCTAGGGCTCAATCCCAGGACCTTGGGATCATGACCTGAGCCAAAGGCAGACGGTTAACCAATTGAGCCCTCCAGGTGCCCCAGAGAGAAAGAATCTTTTTTTTTTTTTAAAGATTTTTTATTTATTTGACAGAGAGAAACACAGCCAGAGAGGGAACACAAGCAGGGGGAGTGAGAGAGGGAGAAGCAGGCTTCCCGCCGAGCAGGGAGCCTGATGTGGGACTCAATCCTGGGTCTCCAGGATCATGACCTGAGCCGAAGGCAGTCGCTAAACCAACTGAGCCACCCAGGCGCCCCAGAGAGAAAGAATCTTAAGCAGGCTCTGCACCCAACTCAGAGCCCAACGTGGGGCTCGATCTCATGACCCTGAGATCATGACCTGAGCTGAAATCAAGAGTTGGCTGCTTAACCCACTGAACGACCAAGTCGCTCCTGAGATATTCTTACTACAGGGACAGATGTTTTTAAAACTGTAATATTTATATATTTATTTTGGCATTTAATAAAAAGAACACAATGAACACATTAAGCCCATGATTTTTTAGGTATTATGGAATATTATGATTTCACTTTAAACTGACATAAAAAAATTTAAAGGGGGTCAATTTAAAGACAAAATAGGGAAGTAGTATAAATACTTTGTGGATGTTGCAAAAATTTAAAGGTACCCTGTTGGTGACAAAAGTTGGGCGTGCAGTGGAGATTTTTCTAGCTTTGATGATTATGGTTGGTTGGGCTCTGATCCTATCAGTTTCTCTTTAAGAAATGATCCCAGATTGAACCATTTCTGCCATTATCATTCAGTGTAATATTTTTAAATAGTCACTTTCAGATTATTCTTCTCTTTGATTCTTGAGGCTCTGACTCTCTTGTTTACCCTCAAGGTGACTCATTTCTGCAGGCAGTTGGCAACTTTTCTTAGTGCAATTTCATCTCTCCAGGAATAGTTGAATAGTTTTCTGTAGGAATCCTATGCCCTGCAGATTCTAAACTATTTCTAAGAATGGCTTTTGCAAGTTTCACTTGTCCTGGACTAGTTTTTACATTAATGTGTCAGCTTAGGGTTCAAATGCTTCTCTTATGAGGAATAAAAATTTGATTTAGGTTATCAAATTTTAGAAGGTGGACTTTTTTTTTTTTTTTTCTGTTCAGGACTGGATATGTGGTAAGCTCCCTTGCTATTTTTCTGCTCCTGGCTTTAAGCAAGAGTCTCTATTCTGTTATGTCCTTACACACACCTGTAATAGGTAACTTCCGTACCTCCTTAGGCTGAGACCACTGCTCTTGGAATGAAGGAAGCTACAGTTGGTAAGTCAGTGGTGTCATGGGAAGTTCATTGAGATCCACAGATTGGTCTTTCCTGCCTGCCTGCCTGCCTGCCTGCCTTCACTCATCACAGACATTTACTAAGCATGCCATATACCAGGCACCCTGTCCAAAGGAAAAGATCTCCCAGAGCTTATCTTCTAATAGGATGAAAATGAAAATTTTAGCTCCCTGGCTTCCTAGCTGTTAATTTTGGGCAAATTACTGAGCTTCTCTGAACTTAGATCCAGCACAAGGTGAGGAAGTGGCTTCAATCAGAGTGTGGGCATTCATCCTGGTAACGGAAGGGGAAGAAGCAGAGTTTATGGCTCTAAGTAGATTGGTGGATTTCATGGAGGGCCATTTAAAAGTTCTCTTCTGAGTGCCTCAAACTTGTTTCAGTGAAATAATGTAAAGACAAGGCCATTAGTGGAGAGCAAGTAGGAAAGAGAGGGTGTCAGCACTTTGGGCAGAGGGAGGGCACTGAAGGATCTTGACCGGGATAAATTAAAAAAGATTGCTGTGTGGCCCCCAGAGACCACCTGAGACTTGGGTCACAAGCGTTCAATGGCAGCCCCTTTTCGTGCCTTTCCCCAGCCAGGCTCAGCTGTGTGGGTGCCCTTGTGGAGCAGACAGGCACCTTTAATGAGATTTTAATGCTCATTGTTTCATGGACCCTCATGATAGAACTGGGAAGTTATTCTGTAGCCACGCCCCAGATGAGTCAACTGACATGTGAACACCTGAAATGACTTCCTCAAGCTCACATTTTGGAGGGGTAAAGCCAGGACTGGAAGCCAGGACTGGCCCCAAAGCTCACACCCTTGATCCCCCAGTACGCTCACAGAGCCGCCCCATGAGCCTCCGAAGGGAGCTCTAAGTGATTTTGCCCGTTTCATCAGCGGGAACGTGCGCTGCAGACTCCAAAGTGGACTGTCAAGGTCGAGATTCGGTTCAGCTACAAATTCAACAGCAGCTTGAGCCCCACCACTTCCCCTCTGTGGGCTTGATTCTTGCCTCTGCAACAAGCGGCATGGTCTAGGGGCCGCCTCTGTTCCTTTCCTGCGCCTTCACGCTAAGGGCTTCTCTCCCTCTCTTAGAAACACGTTGGGATAAAAGAGACTCTTGGAATCCCTGCGGAGGTTCAACCCCGCACAGACCGAGATCCCTCTTATTTGATGCAAACACGCCTGGCCATTCTATGGTTTCCCATCACCATCCCCCAACCCTGGAGCCCGCTGAACGTGAAGCTGGAGTGGAACTCAAGCCACACTGGACGGGACAGCGGGTCAGAGCCCCGTCGCCGGCCTCACCCCGGACTTTGCAAGCCCCGTCAGCCGGGGGCACTTGCTGTCACCGTGCTGCCCCTGTAATTGCGATAGGCTCTTTTGTTATTAAACAGACCCAGCCCAAACAAAAGGGATACTGTTTCTTTTATGAGTAATGTGCTAACTCACCCCTGGAAAAAAAAAAAAAGAAAGAAAGAAAGAAAAAGAAAGAAAAAGTTCAAGTCCAGCGTAGGGACTGAGACAGCATAAGATTTATTACGAAGGTTACAGAAATTATTCCTTCTTCACAGCACTTAAATTGTCTAATTATTCACAGCTGTTTCCAATTTGTCTCAGGTTGTTAATTAAGGGGTGTGAGTCTTCCCCTCCTTCCAGGGGCGGCCACCTGAGGCCTTGGGAGGCACCACACGGAGGGGCTGGGGCCAAAGAGGGTCCCGGGACTTGGAGGGAGAAGGCTCTGCACAGTAGCCAGTTTGCATTTTCCGTTAACCTCTCGCCAAGATGGAAATAAAACTCAAGAGATGCTACTTTCTCCCGTGCAAATCAGGGATGCTGGTTTAGGGGATTACCTATGGAAGGAGAGGCCTGAGTTCTTGACTCCTCTGGAATCCCAGGGTCCTCTGATCACCTTGGGAACTTTTGGGAGCCATGGGAAGAGCAATCTTGGGAAAGTGGATAGAATGAGTGGGTCTCTCCAGTCCTGGTTAAGCCCAACACACAGAAATGGTCAAGTTGGACCTTCTCCTTATTTCCCCACACCCTGTCTACCGATCCCTCTCCTCTGCAGACTTTTCCCCTTTTGGACGTGTCCTCTGTCTCCCCACACACCCTTTGTATCTCTTTGTCCCAGGTGTCCTTTTCTACTTGGATTTTGGGCTAGCTGATCATAGTTAACCTATGTTCAGCAGGCACTGAATGGGCACCTGTTGTGATGAGCAGAGCACTGGGGTTCTAGAAAGGAATAAGATGTATTTGATTTCCCTGTGGATTGGAAATTATAAGGGAAAGTATCTTAATCACTTTTCGCATCTTCCTGGTACCAGCAGGGGGGCTGGCATACAGTAGGTACTCAATAAATACATGCTGAATGAATCAACAAATCACAGAAAATTCTGGTTGGAAGGGACTCTGGTGATAAATGAGTCCATCACTTTAGTTCAAAAAAATATTTCAGGGGCACCTGGCTGGCTTAGTCAATAGAACATACGACTCTTGATCTCGGGGTCATGAGTTTGAGCCCCATGTTGGGTTTAAAGCTTACATAAAAAATAATAAAAACTGGGGCGCCTGAGTGGCTCAGTTGGTTAAGCGACTGCCTTCTGCTCAGGTCGTGATCCCGAAGACCTGGGATCGAGTCCCACATCGGGCTCCCTGCTCAGCGGGAAGCCTGCTTCTCCCTTTCTCACTCCCCCTGCTTGTGTTCCCTCTCTCGCTGTGTTTCTATCAAATAAGTGAATAAAATCTTTAAAAAAATGTTTAAAAAAATAATAAAAACTAAAATTAAAAAATATTTTAAAATCCTTTTTCTCTGAAGCATTTATTTCAGAAAAAATAGAAAATAGAGAAGACACTAGAAATCACCTATACTCCAATCTCTGAAACATAATAATCATTACCAGTTTTCACATGCACCTTTCTAGTCTTCTTCCAAAGGATGCCAACATATTTTTAAGTAAAACTGGGATCCCACTATTTTATTTAGCTACAGTTTGTTTTATCATTCTCATTTTATTATAGAAACAATATATTAGAAACATCTATGTCATTAACTTCAACCACATCATTCTTAATAAACATAATATGTTTGATTATCTGCTTTTACCATAGTTTCTCTTATCAGTGGTCAGATTGCTTCAAGATATTTTCATTGTTTTTTTGCTATTGCATTTAATGTTCAAATGAACATCCACTACTTTTTAGAAGAGAAAACTAAGACTTGGGGCAGGGAGGGAGGCGGTGGCTTACCCCAGGTGGCCATCTAGCTGTTAAGTCATTGTCTCCCAGCTCAAACCCATCCTTCTGTGTTCTTCTCCGTGGTGCGGGGACGGGGACCCTGTGAACCCTATTTCTGCTTTTCTATTGTAGAAGGAAAAAAAGGACACATGAGAACATGAATGTGGGAAGTCTCTGAAATGGCTGGAAAGGAATAACTTTGGGCTATTTGATGGCTGAGGACTAAAAGAGCCTTGAAATATCTATTTGTGACTTTGAAAAAGAAGGGGAGGCTTCAGTTCTCTGCACTGTCAGCTAGAGGTGTCATTTTATGTATGCATGTATGTATGTATGTATGTATGTATGTTTACTGTTTGGTAAAATGGAGCACAACACAAAAGGCAATGATGTAAAGACAAGGACTGGAGAGTAAGTAAAAGAGGGCAGACTCTCTAAGGGAATAGACACTCGGAAGAAGGGAATGGCCTGGGCTGATTTCCTGTTTATAAAGGCTTTTAGCTGAAGGCAGGCACCGTGAATGCCACAGGAGACGACTAAAGTGCTAATTTTTAAACTATTGAGACGTCAAAACAAGTTACTGCATAGTGAGGAAAACAATCGACAAAACTGAAAGGCAACCTACTGTATGGGAGAAGATACTTGCAAGTAACATACCCAATAAGGGATTAGTTCCCAAAATATATAAAGAACTGATACAACTCAATACCAAAAAACAAATACTCCAATTGGAAAAGGGCAGAAGACATGAATAGACATTTTTCTAAAGAAGACATCCAGATGGCCAACAGACCAACAGACACATGAAAAGATACTCAACATCACTCATCCCAGGGACATGAAAATCTAAACCACGATGAGTTATCGCCTCACACCTGTCAGGATGGCTAAAATCGAAAACATGAGAATCAAGTGTTGTGTGGACATGGAGAAAAAGGAACCCTCCTACACTGTTGGTGGGAATGAAACTGGTGCAGCTACTTTGGAAAACAGAATGGAGGTTCCTCAAAAAATTAAAAACAGAACTACGCTATGACCTGGGAATCACACTACTACTTACTAAAAAAATCACAAAAACACTAACTTGAAGGGATAAATGCACCCCCATATTTATAGCACCATCGTTTACAGGAGCCCAATTATGGAAAGAGCCCAAACGTCCACTGACAGATGAGTGGATGAAGAAGGTATTATTCAGGGGTTCCTAAGTTGGTCACGGGTCCGGCCCTTGGCTTAGGCTCAGGTTGTGAACTCAGGGTTGTGAGATCGATCTCCACGTTGGGCTCTGCGCGCTGCACAGAGCTTGCTTAGGTTTCTCTCACACCCTCCCTCTACCCCTCCCCTCTGTGCTCTCTCTCTCTAAAATTAGCTTTAAAAAAAGAAGGCATTATCCAGCCATAAAAAAAGGATGAAATCTTGCCATTTTCAATGGCATGGTTGGAGCTTGAGAGTATACTGCTAAGCAAAATAAGTCAGAGAAAGACAAATACCATATGATTCCACTTAAGGAACAAAAATGAACAAAGCAAAATAAATAAATAAGTGTGTGTGTGTATGTGTATATATATATATAGATAGAGAGAGAGAGAGAAAGAAAGAAACCAAGGAATAGACTCTTAAGTATAAAGAACAAACTGATGGTTACTAGGGGAAGGTGGCTGGGGGGATGGGGGAAGGGGATGTGGATTAAAGAATAAATAAAATAATTAAAAAACATATTGAGCTAAAAAATAAAGTGCTAAACTCTTTTTAAAAAACATTTTGTTTATTTATTTGTCAGCAAGAGAAAAATAGAGGGTGAGCACAAGCAGGGAGAGCATCGAGAGAGAGAGGGAGAAGCAGGCAGACCAATGCAGAACTCGATCCCAGGACCCTGGGATCATGAACTGAGCCAAAGGCAGATGCTTAACTGAGCCACCCAGGCGCCCCTAAAGTGCTAATTTCAGACTTTTATGGACATGACAGTATCAACCTACACATTCTCACTTGCTAACCAACTGAACCTTTGAGCTAAGTTAATGTTTTCTGTTTTACAGATAAGAATACTGAGGTTTCCCTAGAGGGGAAATAATCACTCTCGTTTACTGAGAATATTCTGTATGCAGTCGTTAATTTACCTTCTTACTCCTCTTGAAAATAATTTTTAAAGCAGATGTGCTTGGTACTCTACTCCAACTTACAGCGGGAGAAACAGAGGCTCAGAGAGCCTGAGGAATTTGCACCATATCGCAGTGCTTTGGAAAGGCTGCAATCAAGCACCGCACTCAAACCTCCACCAAGCGGCGGGGAAATGCTCCACAGCTCACGGTTTCACCTGCATGTACCACCAGCTAGCTGTGTCATTGTGTGTTCCTTCGGAAGAGCCCAGAGCATGGGCTTGAGAGTTGGTGGGGTTCAAATGTAGCTCATAAACTCGGGCCTCAATTTTCTTAATTACAAAATTGGAATAGCAGTTAAGACCCACGTCCCAGATTTGTTGTGAGGATCATATAAAGGAAAACATGTCCAATGTTAATGATATCGCCCGGAAAACAGTAGGAGCTCATTAAAAGTTGGCTATTCTTGGGGTGCCTGGGGGCTTCAGTCGGTTAGGTGTCTGCCTTTGGCCCAAGTCCTGATCCCGGGGTCCTGGGAGGGAGTCCCGTGTCAGGCTCCCCACTCAGTGGGGAGTCTGCTTCTTCCTCTGCCCCTTATCTCACTCATGCTCCCTGCATCTCGGATAAATAAATAAAATCTTAAAAAAAAAGTTAGCTCTTCTCCATGCAGGCAATAACAGAGTGGCATTAGACACCGTCCCTGCCTTCCCCTGCCTTTATCCCCACATCCTTACCATGCACGGGTGCCCCGCTCCCAATGGTTGGCACCCACATCTCTGCCTCGGGACTTTCTCTTTGTGTCTGGGATCTGCTCTGCAGGCAAGCGAGACACACTGAAAGTGCTGATGAATTACCAGGTTTGGTAGCAATCCTCAGCCAAGGACCAAGGGAAGTCGGTACATCAATACCTCAGCTCTCAGCCCTTAGAGGGAAGGACTCAGGCGTGGATCTCCATCATTTCCCAGAAGTCCCTTGTGGCGCTGAGCTCTGGTTGTTCACATCTCACTTTCCTCCTCCTCCTTGGGGTTTCCTAGAATCACCTCCCCAAATCACAGACACTTGAATCCTTGTCTCAGGATCTGCTCCTGTGGGAACCCAATGAGGACAAGGAGCCACCATTTTTAAGCTCCATCTTTGTGCCATAAACGTGCCAGGCCTGTGACACACGGTCTTTCATTTTCCCTCTAAAACAAGTGGTTGTGGAGACCACTATTACTCTCCTTACACTCTGAAAAGAAACAGACTCAGTCAGCAGGGGAGAGGAGGGAGAGTCCACCGCAGGGGTCCCCTGCTTCCCACAGCCACATTCTTCCCATCATCACACAGGAGAGGGATCTTAGGAAGAGTTTGCTGTGGGAGTGAGCCCGTTTCAGGACATGGGTCTCCTTAGGAAGAGGGTGGAGTGACTGCCTGAGGGGATTAGGGGTCGCTCAAGGGCAAAGCATCATTCGCAGCCTGCTTCCTGCCTCTGCTGTGTCCTTCCATTGTGCCCGCTCCATTCTGTCCAGCCTGGTGTCCCCGCATTTCTTGACCTTCTCCCAGGCATGGGCTATCGAGAGGAAAGGAAATCCAGCCCCTGAGACCAGGAGGATAAGCCCAGATTCAGTCTGGCTAAAAGGAAGGCAGGCTTTGGTAAGGGCAGGAGTGGGCTGGGTGTGGGGGACCCAGGCTGTTGTCCAAACTTTGGTTCCCATTAAGCTCTAAGACCTTGAGCACTTCCCATCCCATCTCTGAGTTTCTGTTTTTTGTTCTTTGGGTTTTTTTATAGTGGGAAGTGAAAGGCTTATCAAATCACACACGCAAATGACCTGAAGGTTGGTAATGGGCGGGGAGGGGCCAAGTGGGGAGGGGCCAAGTGTGAAACAGAAGGGACAGTGGAGGATTTCGGCGCAGTGACCTAAGGATACAAGAAAAAGAAAGAGAGAGAAAGAAAGAAAGAAAGGAAGAAGAGACAATGAGAAAGAAGCAAACAAGCAAGCAGGCTGAATATGCTGGACAAGGCTGGACAAAGCTTTCATTAGAGATGGCCCTTGGACTTCTTATTTGAGACATTTGGATTAAATGTCGTTTACGTCTTTTGATTCTTGGAGCTCTGCATCAAATATGGCCGCCAGTCTTCAGATGGAATCGCGCCCTTGTCGATAACATAGTTCCTTTAAACAAAAAAAAGTCAACTAGATTTTTTATACAAATAAAAAAAATTTAAATATAATTTATATATTTATATATTACATATACATTTTATATCTATTTTAAATATTTATATAATATATACATATAAAATTTATATACACATATTAAAAACATATTAAATTATATATAATTTTTATGTAAATATATGTTTTCATATAAATTTTATATAAATAAAAATTTTTTAAATAAAAAAATCAACTAGGAACAGCTCCCCAAGCCTCCTCTGCCTGTGTCACTCCTGGGCTTAAAAACCGTTTGCCCCTTCGATAATTTTTTGAGAGGCTCCTACATGCAGGCGCTGTGCCCGGTGCTAGGGTCGCTGCAGTGGCCAAGGCGGGGCCTGCCTGGTGCGGGAGAGGGAGCAGAGACGCATCACACTCACCTTCTACTCGAAAGTCAGGTGGTGATGAGAGCAGAGTGGGGGCTAGGGTAGATTTTTAGGTCGGAGGTGGCACTCCGGAGACGCGCTTGGGGCAGGGGCTGACCTGAAGAGGAGTGAGCCGAGGGCTCTCCATGGAAAGAGCGAGATGATCTGAACATGCAGAAATGGCCGGCTCTGCCCTTCAGACAAAGGCCGGGTTCGTTAGCGCTATTCCGTGTCCTTCTGGACTTGCTCCCTGTCTGTGCTGCCACCCCAGCTCTGTGGCAGGTGTCCACCAGGCCACACCGATGAAGTCTGCCCCCCGCCCCCGCCCCCATCCCCGCCAAGCTCTTCCCTCCCCTTCTGTCCCGGCCGCTCTGCTTTGGGCAGCCGGAGGTAGCCGGGCAAAGACTC
Source organism: Spilogale gracilis (assembly GCA_004023965.1). Taxonomy (NCBI): domain Eukaryota; kingdom Metazoa; phylum Chordata; class Mammalia; order Carnivora; family Mephitidae; genus Spilogale; species Spilogale gracilis. The sequence continues at coordinate 93,566 of PITA01001708.1, read as the reverse complement.
TGTCCCCACCGGCTGGGAAGGGAACGGGACGGGGGAATGGACAGGGGAGGCCATCGCCTTCTGAAGTTCAGGGAGGCGTGGCTGAGCGAAAAGCCCAGGGAGGTGAGGGAGAGGTCCACAGATGAGAGCCGGTGAGAGCATCGAGGCTCTGGGGGTCTAGTGTGTCACACCCCCTGTGGTGGCTCCTTGCGCTTATCCTCGGCATGTGCACCTATGTCTCCAAAAGGACTCTGTGGTCAAATCACTTTGAGAAAAGCTGCATCCTGTGTGACCCTAGGGAGCACATCTGCTCGATAAATGTTCTGAGAAGTCCTGTAGTAAAGAAGGGTGTGGAACTTTCCTTTAAATTAGCATTTTTCAAACCTGTTTGGTGGTAGAGGTCTTTCCCTGGGCGCCATCTCCTCAATTTCCTCAGAAATATGGCACCAAGGACAGCAGGCTTACTTACAGGGCTGCCCAGAGCGGGGGCCATGGTGCTCATTGACAGTGGAGCATGGGGTGATTGAACCTGTATCTTTGTATTACTTAACATTTTGAATGATTGAATTCGAGACTGTACCCCCCCTTTAAAATTGTTCTTTCCTTCTACTATGCTCACTGGTAAAGGCTTAGCCAGCTGTCTCACTCAGTGACGATGAGATATAATGTCCCTGGTCGTGGCTCCCTGAAATCTAGGTCCAAAGTCCTGGAGGGGACGGGGACCCCCTAAATGAACAGCTTGGGTGGGAAAAAGGCAAGGACTAGAGAAAATCTCCCAGAATCCTCCTCAGCCCCTAGGAACTGCCACTAGATCGGGACCACCTCAAGGGAAGGATGTGTAGGAGAACCCTGCAGAATGAATGATTTCCTCTCTGGCTTTTTTTAATAGGGTGACTTTCTTAATACTCAACTGTTCACTCATGCACTTCCTAGGACATATTTACAAAGTTCCCCGTGTGTACCAGCTGCGAGGCAAGGGGCGACCTATACCTAAGCCTAAAGAGTTCACAAGTTAGCTCCTTCAGTTTCCACGTGAGGGGTCCCCTCTAGCTCTGGAATCTTCAACTCGAAGAGTCTATAATTGTATCATTCCAAAACTCTGTTATTCTAAGATTCCATGATTCCACGACTCTCCTTGTGAGCTCTGGACATCTGCCTTTATTTTGGATCTTCGATCGGATGAGTTATCTAAATAGGAATCTTCTCAGTTCATTTATTTGTGAACGTATATCAAGCATCGATGAAGAGGTCACCTCTAAGAAATTTGTAGATTCAGTTCAAGGTCAATTGAAGCTAACTGTATTAAAGCAAGATCTTATCTCTCGCCATGAAATATTAGCCGTTCTTTTCATAAAAAAAAGAATTAGGCCAAAATAGTTCACATTAAGAAAAAAAAAAGACTTCAGTGCTGCATATACGTACACATATGCTCATTTGGTGGTTTTGTCTCTTAATTATGAACAGGAGGCAACGATCTAGGGTCACGCAGAGGGTATGTTGTGCATGGACTTTGCTACAGGCAAAGTTCATGGAAGGTAGCACCCAAGAGCTGGGAGGAGGTAAGGAGGGCACTGAAGCCGTTGCCCACTCACCTGAGGTCTCATGGGAGGTTGAGGGTGGAGAGCAATCCTGGCCAGCTTCTGCCTCCTGCTCCAGCACTCTCCCTGCATTCTGAGGCGGGCCAGGCAGGTGGATGAGGACCAGGTGGGGAATTAGGGCGGCAAAGGCACAAGCTCTCTATCTCCAGGGGCTTCGTTTAGTGCTGAGAAGATAGCTTGTCTCAGCTCGAGGGTGACAGTGTGACGTAGTAGAAAGACATGGGGCAGTAACTCAGCTGGCTTTGATACAAATTCCCCACATCCTGTGGTCTTGGACCAGTCACTTCCCTTGTCTGAGTCTTGACTTCTTTACAGGAAGGTTGCTGGGTTTCTCTCCCCTCCTCCTTCTGCCTCCCTGTCCAGTACTCCTCCCCCTGGACCTGTCTTCCTCTTGAGATCTGTATTAGGACTCCCTCTGAGGGCGTTCAGCTGCTGTGCGGGGTCCCGGTACCCCAGGATGGGTCATCAGGAGGGCTCCCAGGACCCTGTTTCTCTATTCCCATCTTGCCTTCTGGGTCCTGTTTTGAAGATACCAGAGAGCAACCCTAACATGCCATCCTTCCAGCTCTGGGACTTCCGGAGCAAGGCTACTTTTCTAGCTCAAACTCAAAAATCCCAGGGAAGAACTCTGATTGGTTCCACTTGAGTCACATGCTCTCCCTTGAACCAATCCTTAATCCAGAGGAAGGAGGTCCGATGATTGGCCAGGCCTAGGTCACGTGCTCACAGTTCACCGCCTGTTGTCAGGCGGGTGGCAGATCTCGAAGCATTAGCCAGCGACTCCTTCATTTCCAGAATGTCTGTTCAAGGCCCTGATAATCCTAGCAGGCTTGGGAAAGCAGAAGTCTTTGTTTCTACTGCCCAAATCTTCTTATAAATGCAAGGAGGGACTAGTCCTAACATAGCTATGCCATGCGGCACTGGGCTAGGTATTTTGCTTTAATTTAATTCTCTCAAGTAATACGTGAGACAGACATGGCCTATTTTATAGATGAGCAAACTGAGGCTTGGCGGGCTTATTGACTGGTAGGAGGTCAATAAACCTCTTAGTCCTGGCTAGTAAGTGGCGGTGCCGGGATTTGAACCAGTGTCTGCCGGAGCTTGGGGCCAGAGCTGAGCTCAGGCTGGGTTCCGGAGGCACCTACTTTTTTGGAAAAAAACGCTCTTTCCCATCATGAGTGGACCAAGGTGAGTTTGATATCTGTGCTTGCTCGTCTCCAGATGTGGCCGCTTGCAGGCCCCCGTCCCTAGACATCGCCAGGAGGCCTCTCTTTCCTTACCCCTGGAATTGGTCCAGGCCATGGACTGCTGTGGCCAATAAAACCTGGAGAAAGGAACAATTTTGCAGTTTTTTCCTTTAGTTTTTTTTTTAACTTTATTAAGGAATAACTAGGACCAATAGACAAATATAATGGTATATATTGAAAGGGTATAATACGGTGACTTGCTCGATGTACTTACCACCGTGAAATGAACACGACCCTCGTCTCCCAGCTCACTTTTCTCTTTGTGGTGAGAGCCGACTTGTTAACTGTAGTCACCATGCTGGGCATTAGATCCTCTGCCCTTATTCTTCTTGTAACTGAACATTTATACCCTTTGACCTACATCTCCCCACAACCCCTCCTTTTAAGTTCTTACTGTGGTTAGTGCTTGTGAGCCGGTCCTTCTGAAGCTCAACTCACTTCCAAAGAAAGTATACTTTCTCTTTTTTAAGTGGTACTGTCTCTGAGTCATCCTTGGACACTAATAACACATCAAAGGAAAGATCTGAGCCCTCATATGGATGAGTCACTCAGCTTGGGGGGAATGGTAGACTGGAATTTAGACCTTCTCTGTATGACTTACTTCCTATAGGAGTGAGGAAAGATTAAATAATGGGCTGGAGGCGTTCACTTTACACTTGATTTTTTTTTTTTTTTTTTTTTACAGTTTTACTTACTTGTCAGAGAGAGAGGACAAGGAGGGGGAGCGACAGGCAGAGCAGGCAGAGGGAGAAGCAGGCTCCCCACTGAGCAAGGAGCCCGATGCGGGACTCGATCCCAGGGGATCATGACCTGAGCCAAAGGCAGACACTTAACTGACTGAGCCACCCAGGCATCCCTACACTTGCTTTTCTATGTTAGTTAACATTTAAATAGAACTTCTGGTTGTAAAAATAATATGTACTCCCTGTAGAATATTTGTAAAACGGGAAAAAATAAGTAAATTGATAGAAAGACAGAGATCATTTCTAATTCTACCCTATTCTGCTGCTAGAAGTGTTACCAGCTTGGTATTTTTCCCAATATACAACACACACACACACATACACACATGCACATGTGCACACACACACACATAAACATACTTTTTGCATAATTGAAATCATTCTGGATGCAAGATTTTTTTGTTCTTCTTCAGGTTATCTCATAAACGTTTATCCTGTTTCATTTAAAATTTCTTGCAAATACCAATTTTCACAGTTGCCTTGTAGTCTACCCTTTGTGTTAGCATGCTTTACTTAACCAGCCCTCCAACATGCAGGAAGGCTTCCAAAGTCTTGCTATTGTGAGCTCGGCAATCAACATCCTCATATGTAAATGTTTGTGACTCTGGATGGAAGGATTCCTGGACAGGGAAGTACAAGTTCAGATGCAAAGTGGCATTTCCTAAGAATGAAGTGGAAACTGACCTATTTGAGGATTCCTCCTCTGGACTCAGCTTTTCTCGCATTGACGCTGAGTATTTTGAACCCCCAAGTTCTTCCTCCCCAGGAGGTTGTCAGGAGTTCATGCTTCTTCTGGCTTCTAAAGACCATGCTCCATGCATCTTAAATGGAACCTTCTCTCTCCTGACCGGCAGTTAAATAGCACGAGTCCTAACCAGGTTCTTCCATTGATCCGCTGTGGATCAGTGGGCTTCATGTTGCGCTCCGGACCTCACACTCTTCTCAGTACAATGATGGGGTTTGTCCAGACGACTTCCTGCCCACCCTTAGGTTTGAGCATCTTTCTTGTGCAGGGCACTGAACTCAGGGCTTTAGGTGCATCATCTCTTAAACTGTGCTATTATTAGCCCATTTTATAGATGAGGAAATGGAGGCCAAGGGAGTGTAAATGGTACTCACAGCTCCTTAGAGTCTTGTCCCTTATCCGGCTGTAAGGTGTGACCATCGAGTCCAGGATGACATAAGATTCCTGGGAGTCATCTTCCATGCACACATGCTCTTATTTACCAAGAATCCCCTGAGGGTCATGGTGATGTCAAGTGCATTCCTCATACTTACTTCAGAGAGGTGAGGAGTCTTGTCCAAGGCCACACAGCTGGGAAGAAACAGAGTCTTTAACTTGAATTCTTCCACTTTCGAAACTAGACTTGCTCCCAATGCCCCGGAGCTTCATGACCTTTGGTCACCATGTTGTGGTGGTCCAAGAGGCCCATTCATTACTCTGGTTTCCCGAATGTCTAAACCCCTTCTGGAGTCCCGTGCCTACTGGCTCCACACCTCCATTGGTCCCATCTTCCCATCTGGCTGCCAACAGATCTGTGTTTCCACCATATCTGAAGCTCCCTTCTCTTATTAAAAACCCACCTCTCTCTCTCTCTCTCTGTCTCTTTCTCTCCTCCCACCCCGCCCCTAAGATTTCCTTTCCCTTCTCTTGCAAAATACAAAACCAGAAATGAACTGAACACAGAAGTCTGTAAACAGGCTGGTTTGGCTCCTTCTAAGGCTCTGGGCTCCTGGACGCAATCTTGAATCCTAATTAAGCCGTTATAGAAAAGCTTGTCGCTGGCAACAGGGACGGAGAGAAATAGTTTCCATCACGCAGTACCTGGAATTGGAATTGGCTAGAAGGCCCTCGATTGCTGCTTTCCATACCTAATAGGCAGAATCTCAAATGTTATTAATCTAAGTGAACCGTGCAAGACGCAGGGAGGGAGCGGTGAGTGGAGTTATTTGATTTTAAGAAAGAAAACCAGGCAAAGAAGGGCTTGTATAGGCGGCGTTCTGAATCCCCTGCAATGGGCCGTTAGAAGAGAAATATGTCTGTGGTATGTGGCGCAGGATTTAATGCAACTTCAAGATAAATTGGGACGCTCAGGCCAAGGTGAGAATGCAGAATTCCTGACGCACTGGCTTGGAGCCCCTGTGCCCTTGGGGACCGGTGCACAGAGCACAGATGCATTCGCGATGGTCGAAAAAGAGAGTTTGGTGCAGTCACCAGCCAGGCAGGGGCTGCTCCCACGCTTGAGGTCCATGAGGTCCGGCTCAGCCCCGAGCCCCCGGGGCCGGCCGTCGTGTAGAAAAGCCACCAGCACCTCTTCCTGGAGCAGTCGTGGCACATTCCTCTGTATTTTCCTAGGCTCCATTCTTCTATTGTAGTGCATACGGTCACCCACCACCCACCGGCCCTGTCCCCCCTGCCTTACTCTTGGAACCCTGGTTTTGTTTGGGTGTCAACTGATCTAAGCCAGTCAGAGCAACCTCACTCCCCCATGATAGCGACTGGTCGAGCTCTGGCGGGTGGCCTCATCCTGGTCAGTGAGCCATAAGGGGATGTCTGATGGAGACTGGGTGCTTGCGAGATAGACTTTATTTTTTTGATTAACACAAGACTGGTACAAGAAAAACACTCTTTTATTCTCTTCCCTTTCTTACTTTAGAGGGTATATGGACAAGATGTGATGTCTGGAGCTGTGGCAGTCATCTTGTGATTGTGAGGTAGTACATTGAGCTTATTTTTACATAGCATAAGTGCCAAGTGCTAAATATTAACTTAATTTAATAACTCAATTAATGTTCAATATCCTGAAGATGACAGAACAGAGGATAGAAAGAATCTGGGTCTTGATTTCATTGTTGAGTCAGCAATCCAACCTGGGGGCATCTCCCTCCAGACTTCTAATCCAGTTAGTCTTAAAGACTGGCTGTCAGGTATTCTGTTTCTTACAACCCAGAACCAGGGCAGCACAGACTGCCAGAGGTCTACCCAATATCCATTCCCACCTTCTTTAGTTACAGACCTCTGATGTGCAGTAGGGCACTATTGCTCAGAACAAAGACTACATTTTTTTTGCAGCTAGAGTGGCTACAAGTCTAAGTTCTGACCAGTAAGATGTAAGTGACAGTTGTGGGTGGGACTTCTGGGAAGCCTCTTTAAAAGGAGCTGACTGTGCTCCTTTGTCCTACTTCCATTCCTTTGCTCTGCTGAGAGGAAGGTGAATGTGGCGGCTGGAGCTCCAACAGCTACCTTGGACCATGAGGCAATGTTGAGGATGAGAGCCACACAGAGGAGCAGAAACAAGGAGGCTGGGTTCCTAGAGACTCTGTTATACCAGTCCTGGATCACCTGCTTCTGGACGTCTTTTCTGGAAGAGAATAAATTCTTGTGGGTTTAAGCTATGTTATTTTGAGTTTTCTGTAAATCAGAGATGAGCCTCATACTGAGACAAAATCTGGTTGGAGAATGCTTTGCTTACAACCTTCCAATGAACTTTCATGGAAAGCAAAGGTGGGAAGATTGCTTCCCAGCACCCACAGGGAAAGTCCTGCCTTTCTGTGCAGTAGGTCTCTTCCTCCTTTCTAGCATCATCTACAACCAGATAATTGCAACTCAGCCTTGGTAACTTGGGTCAAAAGTCAACAGGTCAAAAAGGCCTCTGAGGAGCCTCCCTGACCCCTTCTGGTGGGGTGTTCCTGGCTCTGGGGTCCTTGGCATCTTGCTCATACCTCTGTACTGGCAAGTGGCACATTTCTGTGCGACATTCAAGCGGATGATCCTTGATCGAGATCTCTCATTGTCCGGGGATGACTCCGAGGCCCCGAGAAGGAACAGCTGGTCAGGTTCACGCTGCATGCATCAGACCCAGTGCTCCTTGTGACAGGATTAGCCTCTCTGCCTCCACATCTCTCATTTTAGGACGCTGCCCAAGGGGGAGGCAGTGTCCTTTGGCGCTAGTTTGAGGAAGGGAAGAGGGTTGGAGCGGTCAAGTTGGGCTTGTGGGAGTCTCAGTAGAATTCTCTTCCTCTTAGAGAATTTGGCATGGGCTTCCCTGGGGCTCACCCCCAGTGTCAATTTCTGGGACCTCCATGGCATTGCTGGTGGGTCGTAGGTGACCTCATCCACTGCTGGGTACTGGCCCAGGGGCAAGGTCTGAGACAGGGATGGACGGGGACAGGTGTAGAGGTCAGGTGGAAACCAGGCTGGGACAGGTTCCAGGAGCTGGGCTCAGGAGTCAGGAGACCTCCTAGAAGAAGACAAGGGGCCATGGGTCATTCTTTCCCTCGCTCAGGGCAGCCTGGTGCTGGTGGGGCAGACGGCAGAGGGGCCAGAGTATGGGGTCTGAAGTCAGTCTTGGCTTCACTTCCACTCCATCACCAGCTGGCCACATGGCAGCGGCGAATCACGGACTCTCCTCGTGCTTTATTTTAACAAAGCCACTTTGCCTAAAGTTGTTAAGCATCCTGCGCATGCCAGCCACGGTCCGAGACACCGGAGGAGATGGAGGGCTGAAGAAGTAAACACCAAGGACAGAGCTTTTTCTCTGTGGAAGATCCATTTGAGCAAGAGGAAGGGGAGACAGAATAAACAGCCACACGGATACATAGATGGCGTGTAGGGAAAGAATGCTACAGCACAATTAAAACAGGCCGAGCATGATTCTTTGTTGGGTCATATGGTTGGCCAAGTACTGATGGCATTTGTTGTATTTACCTGTCCCTGCTCCCTCTAACCATTGGCTCGTGAGTGACCCAGAACAGGGGTCAGGTGTGATTTGTCTCTGGAGCTGCCTCTAGGATCAGCTAGGACAGATTTCCAGAGTGTTTTCCACAGAATCATTATGAGGTAAAGAGTCCAGAAAGGGTTCTGAGGTCAAAGTTTGGAAGGTGCATAGCTAAATAAAATAAAGCAAGTTTTGTGGGGTTTTTTGTTTTTTGATGTTTTTTTGTTTTTTTGTTTTTTTTTTTTGCTGCGGGACTTCTCAGAGCCTTTATTAGCGAAGGTGCATTGTGACTCTTCCGGATGGTCCAGGCAGGGGGTGGCCCACAGTCTAGGGGCTCTCCTTCTTTCTTGAGATCCCACTCCAGGAAGAGGCCACTCTTCCTATCAGGGGATATACTGTCTTTGGACTGTCATGGGGGTTCATGCTAGCCTCAGATCAGTGAGAATCTCCCCAAGATGCAGTGGCCCCTGCCAACCTCCCACCTTCGTGAGGAGGCTGATGGGAAGGGACAAAGGGGGTTCTCAGGGTTTCCCCACTCCTGATCTGTCTGTAGGGCTCCATGGCCTTCACACCCTCCCCCTGGCAGGATTGTGACCAGGCTCCTTGGCCTTGAAATCCAGCGTGGATCCTTCCCGGGCCTCGCTGGCTCTGAGGTCAGTCTTGAAAATGGGCCTTGGTGGGTTGGGATCCAGGGTTCTGCCGAATGGGGGAGGCGCGTCTATCTCTGGGAGCTAAGTCTGGAGGTCCCATGTCTGGACAGAATAGACATCATCCAGGCTTGTGAGGGCCTCTGGGGCTGCTCTGAGAGGAACCGTGGGGGAGCTGGGGAAGGCCTCTAGGTGGAGAGCCGACCCCAGAGCTCAGGGATGCTGTGATGGGGTCTCTGGCTGGGCAGGGGTGGGAACTTCCCCAGTGGGAAGCCGGGGCTCAGAGCTGTAGGAAAGGAGGGGCTCTCTGAGGCTCCTCTGGGCTGAAATGAGGCTCCTGAGAGACCCCAGGCTGGGGTTCATCTAGCTTTGGGCAAGTGTCTTGAGCATCACCCATCCCCAGCAGAGAGCCCTTGGCTTCAGCTTTAGGGCTCGGTGGCATTTATGTGGAGCTCTAGGAGCTGAACAGGGTCAGCTGAGGGGAGGCTTTAAGTCTCAGGGATAGACAGGGCCCCGAGGGCAGCTGGGTGGGCACCAGGGCTCAGTACTCAGAGCTGGTTATCCTTCAAGTGCCAGAAGACTGTTTCTAGGCTCCCTTCAGTTAGGCTGGTCAGTGGTTAGAATGAATGGAATATGGTGAAAGGAACATGCAACTTCTAGGCCTGTCCCTTAGAAACATCATGCATGGCCCTCCTGCCCTCTTGTCCCCTTCCACTGCAACCGTGGAAGCCATGTACAGAAGCCTGTTTGAGGACGCACCAGAGAGGGCTCCCCACTTACCCACCAGACTGTGGTGTGAGCAAGACATAAGCCTTTAGTCCACTTAGCCACAGAGACCTGGTGCTTACCTCTTCCCGTGGTCTCTAGCCCGTCCTGTCCTCGTCATTCCAGCGAGACCCCTCTTAGGGGGCTCCAGGGGGATGGGGAGTCAGCAAGATGGCCTGGCTGGGGTCTGGCACTGAGTCTATTCACTGATCTAGGGAAAGCGGTTCTTGGCCCAGGAGGAGCCCTATGGCTTTGAGGTTTGACAGCCCCACGTGCCCTCTGTGCACTGCTTTTATTTGCTCTGTTTGTCTTTCACCAAGCATCTCGCCCTCTCTGAGCCTGTTTCCTCCCCGGTAAAACGGGCATAGAGGTGCCAGTCCACAGTGCAGTTGTAGAAAGCAAGGACACTACCTAAAGCATTAGGCGTTTTGCCTGAAATATAGCAGGTGCTCTGTAGAGACGAGCCAGTCTTCCCTGCCCTGGGGGCCACTTTATGGAAGCTTACCGTTCATTCGTCTGTTCCTCCAACACTATTTACAAAGTGCCTACTATGTGCCAGATTCTTCTGTGCATGGGGGCATGTCGCCGTGTGCACTCCAGAAAGGATTCTCTGCCTTCACAGAGCTGACATTCTGTTGGAGTGAGCTTTCTGAGCCCCTAAGGGAGAGGAGTCAGGGCCAGGACTCATGCGCAGGAGAGAGCATTTGCAAGTGTTGAGCGTGAGCCCCTGGGACACTTGGGGACTCTGGTGGCTGATGGAGGGCGGAAGCTGCCCGGGACCCACTGCTTCTTGGCAGCATTTTCATCAATTACATGTTGAAGCCCACACTTCGGGATGAGATCTCTGCGGAAGCACCCCTTGCTTCAAAAATGGAGAGGAAAGGTCTTGGCAAAGTGTGCTGCCCCTACTCCACGTTTTGGGCCCCAGAGTCCAAGAGGAGCCCATAAGCTATGGAGACACGCCTCTGTTCAGTGGCAGGGACAGCGTCTGGCTGTTGCCTCCCTCGGGGCTGCAGAAAGAAACCTTTGTTGCCCAAAAGCCCAGTGTGTTCTGGCTTCTGATCCTGACTCTTCCTGCAGAGAAATCTGGAAAGGGCCATTGGAGGGGTTCTAAGAACTTGTCTTAGCGGAGGAGGAGCACAGCACAATGGGCCATGAACCCTCCCAGACCAGGTCTTGGTGTACGGCACGGGTCGGGAGCTTCTGAATGTTCCATTTGTGCAGGAAAGCAGGCATCTCTTTTCTTCCTCATAACAAGCCACAAAGGGGGTAGAAATATCCTCATTTTCCAGTTGAACAACCAACCGGAAGCTCAGCGAAGGGAGGTGACTTGCCCAGGTTTACGCGGCAAGATTATAGATGGGGCCAGGGTCTGTGTTTTTCCCTCGATGCCACGTGTCACAGAGGACTCAGGGAAGCAAGAAGGAACTCCTGCTTCGGGAGCTGGAGATTCTCACACACAGAATGTAGTGCTCCCTTATTCCCTGTTGCTGTTAGAAGAGCCGCTAATACCCATCGACCACCTATTGCGTACCAAGCACTGTGCTCCGTGCTTATTTAATCTTGAAAGCCTTATGGGGTTGCTGCTATATGAGTGTCCCTCCCCCTTTTACTGGATAAGGAATCAAGAAGTCCAGTGGCGGGTCACGGGAATGGCGGGTGAGCTGGGCCAGGACCTGACCTGCTCAGAGACCTCCTCACTTCCCTCAAGGACCATGCAGGAAGTACTGGATGGTGATTGTGGAAAGTCAGGTCAAGTTCACCTGGCCAGGGAGAGGGGTCCTGGAGGAGATGACTTGTGTGCAGGGCCAGGAAGACCCAGTGGTGAGGCTGGAGGAGGGAGGAGCCATGAAGTGACCAGGAGCAGGCGAGGACCTGGGGTCTCATAGAGTCACGGGTTGAGAGGGGAGCCCGAGATGGGAACCCCCCGCCTCACTCTCTGTCGGGACAACAAGAGGCGGTAGGGACCCACCTTCTAGGTGGATTAATTTTCTTTCTGCTATAAAAGAGAGAGAGAGAGAAGTGTGCCATGGAAATATTGGCCTGTTCATGTCAGATGGTGTAGAATGTTCAGAGGCAGCTTTCCCACAGTAGGCCAGCAGCCACGCAGTAGGTCTTGTACCCCCCAAACCCCAGCCCTCAGCAGCTCCATGGCCTTGGCCCTTGTACCCCTGTTCTGTACGCTGGGGGCCCCTGGGCTGCAAAATGGCCAATAGACATGCTTCCCTCCAAGAGTATGGGGTTGGGTCCATGAGAGCAAAGGGAGGAGACCCTCCCCTTTCCCCCAACAACATGACAACTAAGGGACACAGTAGGTGCTGACATCAGATTGCTTGGGATTTCCTGGCTCTCCAGCCTTGTGCTCCTGGCAGGCCCTCCCTGGGTCTCTTCATCTGTAAGATGGCGGCCAAAGGAGACTGTGCCTCACAACTAATGGCGAGGGTCCAACGGGGAACTTCCCTAGAGGCGTCGGCACAGGCCAGGGGCACAGCAGGCAGTGACTCGTGCCGGGGGTTCCCACCGTCATCAGCATGCGGTGGGGCCCCCTCACCTTCAGTTCTGCTTTCTGTGGCCTCAGTTGCCCACGGTCGACCGCGAATGACCTTCTGACATGTGGTCAGAGGTCACAGCAGCCTCACACTGTGTCACGTGCCGACGTCACTCCCCTCACTTCCTCTCATCACACGGACTTGATGTCACCTCACATCGTCAGGAGAAGAAGGGTGAGGACAATATAGTAAGATATTTTAAGAGAGAGCCCATATTATACAACGTGCGGTCCCGTGTCTCGGCGTCAAATTCCCCAACAACCCGTCAGTTTCCTTGTCCACAAGGTGGTGGGGGGTAAAAAGTGTGATTTGGTTTTTTGGGGGGGTTTATTGGTGTGCTTTTTGGGGGGCTCTTTTTTGGAGGGGGAGCGATTGAAATGAATTAAACAGCATTTGCATTGAAAAATGATCGGAAAACACATTATTTTGTTCAGGCCAAAAATGGAATACAGAAGAGACTGTGAAAAGGTGTGACCTGTCTCTGTGTTCAGCCTGTTCTTTATTTGATGACCAGGAGGCTTGGGATATTTCGGGGTGCATTGCCTTCTGGGGAGAAATGGGTCTTACATGCTGGGCATTCGTTTCATAAAATGGGCCTTGCAGCAGAGATCAGGCGGTTGGGGCTTGGTGAGGTGAAGGGGCTTTCTGCCTCCAGGTCAGTGGTGAGAGCGGGGCCGTGGCCTGGGACCGCAGGGCAGACAGCTCCCAGCAGGGCCCACTGTGAAGAAGGCTGAGTGCGCCGTGGGCACAGGCAGCCCGGGTGGGAGAGGCCCTCCAGCTGAGAAGTCACCAGAATGCCTCCCATCTTCATCTTCAGCTGGCACGTCTCCCTAGGGAAGTATGTCTCATTCTCCTTACAACTATCTCTGCAGGCCAAATGTTTCCAGAAAGATTGAGATACGTGCCGTGCGTGGAACTCTTCTCCAAGATTTCTGAAGTCAGCAGAGCTCAGAGTTTCCAGGAAGATCTGATAAGGTGCCGGGGTGGGTGGGAAGGGGGATGTTTTCCAGCTTCGGGAAGATTGGAACCTGGTGAGGATCTTTCGGGAGGCTGCTGAGGTCACCCGTGAGCCTGGGTGCGCCCAGAGGACAGCCCTGCTGCTCCTGGGGGGAGCGGTGACCGCGGGCCCCCAGGGCCGTGCTGGCTGCACACAGAGAGGGATGAGGGTGGCGCGGCCACCATCGCCCCTCCCGGCAGGCGCCCCTCAGCAGCACTTCGAGAAGCCTGCAGCCCATAAGCAGCCACTTCCTACCCCACTAAGCCTTCTGCCTGTCATCACGGCCCTTCTCGAGACACCTTTGGACATTCGTCTGGGAGGAAGCGTCTCCCTGCCATGGCCCCATTTCCTCGCGCTCAAGTCAGGATCTGATGCTAAATCTCGAGTTGACGTGACACTGTTTATAATACTTCACAGTTATTCCCAGGGCTCTCCGGTGATCACCAAACCCACCTCTTGCCTTCCATTTCAACTCTGAAATATGCCCCGGGAGCGGGGGCGGGGGGAGGGGGCTGCTGGGTTGGGGGGGAGGGTTCCCGGTGCAGCCCTGTAGACATGTGGCCAGCCAGGGTTTGGGGTGACAACGGGAGTGCAAACCTCATGCTTAGCTCCCAGCCGACAGCCACCGGCGCCACCACCTACCACGCCGTGGGACTGTGGGAGCCAGGGGGGCAGGAGGGAGAGCTCCGAGAGAGCTGAGCTGGGTGGTGAGCAAGCAGGGAGGCCCCCTGGGAGGGGCGGGCAGCCCAGAGGAAAAGGTGGGCAGCCTTCGGAAGATGAAAGGGCCCCGGGCAGTGGGCAGGACAGCAGAGGCCCTAAGGAGGAAAGGGACTTCCGCATGGTCCATTCACTCATCCTTGCCCTGCTCACGCACGCATGCGTCCATTCGAACACCGTTTAGTGAGGACCTACTATGCCAGACTTTGCGGATCAGCAGCCCTCCTACCAGCACCCTTGTGTTGGTGGAGTCAACCAACACCCATGCTTTGATTGCTTCCTCTGCGCCAGATGCCAAGCCAGCGGCTTCCTAGGCGTCTGCTCATTGAATACCCAGGTCAAGCATCTGGTAGGGAGCATTTTTCTCAGTTTACAGGAGAAAAGGGAAGCACAGAGAGGTTAACAACTTGCCCGAGGCCACACAGCAGTGGCCATCCTGGAATACTGTCCAGGTCTGTCTGAAATCCCCATGTCCGTGCCATAGACCCAGCAGAGGAAGCAGCGGCAGCAGTGGGAAGAGGGGATTGGCATGGCTTCCCCGGATCTCAGAGAAGGAGGCTCCTGGTTCGGCTCCGAGGGCTGAGCACGGCCACGGCTTAGGGTCTGCGGCCGTGTCCATTCCTGCCAGAGTGTGACCGCGTGTTGCTGAATTGAAACTTTCAGCTGTTGTTTTTGGCATCAGAGCGCCAACTCGATTTGCCTCCTTGTTGGTAATTTTGGCGTATTTTGGGAGGTTTTCTCTTTAACAGGGAGATTAACAGTCACAGGACGTTACCTGTCTTTTCAGGCAAATCCTATGATCGCCGCCGGAGCCCTTACCGGGGTCCAGAACCACGCCAAGGGGTCCGTCTGCATTTCCCCACTTAGCCGTCTGAGGGTGGTTTATTGTTTCCATTTTATAGGAATCTGGAGGAGCGAGGATTGTCCCAGGTCACACGTCTAACAAATGATCCTGTGACTCAGGAATGTGGGTGACACTGAAGCAGACACTTTCTGCCTGTCCTCTCTCATTCTCACTGCTCCCCTAGAGTAGGAAGGACAGAGTGACTTTACAAAAGAAAGGCCAGACAGAGTCAGAGTATGAACTGCAATTAGGAACCAAAGGGCAATACTTTCCCTCCTGGACTGTAGCCACCTTCCTTTCTTCATGGCATTTCTTCATTTATATAAGTTGTCGTTGTTTTTTTTTTTTTTAACGTAAAATTTTGGGTGTTTAGATCCTGATCTCTGCTTTCTCCTTTATTGCCTCAACAGTGCCAGGGCCCATGGTGGGCACTGGGGAAAGGAAAGGAGGAAGACACAGAGCCCAGTCTCAAGAAGTTCCCAGAGATGGGAAGACCATGCCGTGGTGAGGGCTGGTCTTGTAACCGGGCCACGTCCTTGGGGTCCTCCTCTCCAAAATGAGAGCAACACGGGATCTTTCTCTGGCTGTGGGCAGGGCTAAGTATGTAGGTATGGAAAGCATTAAGTGTGGTGCCTGGCAGGGGGGATTTTTTTCCCCCTTCAAGAAGCACAAAAA
This sequence comes from Spilogale gracilis, assembly GCA_004023965.1. Classification (NCBI taxonomy): domain Eukaryota; kingdom Metazoa; phylum Chordata; class Mammalia; order Carnivora; family Mephitidae; genus Spilogale; species Spilogale gracilis. The sequence goes on along the minus strand of PITA01001708.1, from coordinate 78,087 downwards.
TGATTGTATGTTAAATTGCTTATACATTAAATATTAATATTTATATATCACAGATAGAACTACAACAGATCAGAAGGGCCCTGAAAAATCTAAAAGGTCATCTGGTCAACCTCCCTGCTTTAGCGCATGTAGTAGACTTAAAAAAATCAGCATCTCCAGCCTGATAGAAATGCATGCGTTTGTTAAATTTTGTGTATCAGTCCAGTGTGCTTTCTACCATTTTTATTGCATTTTTGGTTGAATCTGTTTCATAATAGTAGTTTTAGTAACTCACACACACTCTTGGTGGCAGGACAAAACCCCTTTAGAAAGTGATCCAGCCACATGAATTGAGCTTTAATCCTTTTCATGAGAAAATGTTCATTTCAGTGTTGCGTAGGACAGTAAAGCACAAGAGGTATGTAAGCTGTGTTCTATCCACACGGCAGAACATCATGTACACGGACCTTAATGGAAAAGCAGAGTGAATAAAAAGGGTACAAAGTATACAGTTTGATTGCCATTTTATTAGGTTAATTAGTCTTATCTACATTTTAGAGGGCATGCGTTAATATTAGAAGTATATCTTACTCAGGAACACCCCCAGCAGAGGCGGCTACTTAGCATTCGAAGTAACTCACCAAAATGTCACCTTTTGGAACCAATCCAAAAGAACTCCCAATGGCCAAAGCTGGGACAATATGAGCAATGGGATTAGGAATATACTATTGGATTAAAGCCCAGAGTATGAAACAAACATCCACGAGTCTGTACTGATAGAAATAAATGATTAAATAAATAGGGGAAGAGGAGATAAATCTTCCTTACAGGAGAATTCACCGATGATAGGAAGGCAATAAATCCAGTCCACACTCAGGGAGAGAGGGATTAAGCTCTTCTTTCTGGGAGATGGGGCTTAACCCCTTCTCCCTTGGGGGTAGGCTGCACTTAATTGCCTTGCTTTCAAAGTACAGAATATGGGAAGGGGAAAGAAAAGTGGCTTTTCGGTGAAGAAGCCTGGCAAAAAAGACTTTAACCAAGAGATGAAGGTCAATACCATCCGGGATAGGTTGTGCCACGAGCGGGAAGCATGAGAGGGCTCCTCCACCTCTGTGGTGATCTTCCCCCAAAATGAATGACCTCAGTTCACAATGAGAAAATCAGAGGTGCATTTTATAAAACACCCGACCAATACTCTTCGACACTGTCAAGGTCATAAAAAAGCAAGGAAACTCAGGCTAGAGGAACCTAAGGAGACGTGACGACTAAATGTAATGTGGGGTCCAGGATGGGGTCCTGGAAGAGAGAAAGGACATTCGTGGAAAAACTAGGGATATTTGAATAAAGTCCAGACTTCAGTGAATAGTAATGTACCAGTATTAATTTCTTTTTTTTGACAAATGAACCTTGGGGTGTGAGTCATCAGGGGAAACAGGATGAGGGGTCTATTAGAACTCTCTGTACTATCTTTGTAACTTTCCTGTATATCTAAAATTATTCCAAAAATAAGAAGCTGGTTTTAAAAGTTCCATCTACTCTGGGAGTTTCTGGAAGTGCTCCAAATACCTTTATCTGTAACTAAAACAGAGACTTTGTCAATCAACGTAATATATATTAGAAATGATTTTCCAAGGGTGGGATGAATGATGCTCAAAGGTACAACTTGTCCGAGGCCTTACACGGCACACCCTTCTTCCCCTTGCCTAAAGTGTCTCTAAGAACCTAGACATTCATATCCTTTTTTTTTTTTTTAAAGATTTTATTTATTTATTTGACAGAGAGAGAGATCACAAATAGGCAGAGAGGCAGGCAGAGAGAGAGGGGGAAGCAGGCTCCCCGCCGAGCAGAGAGCCCAATGTAGGACTTGATCCCAGGACCCTGAGATCATGACCTGAGCTGAAGGCAGAGGCTTAACCCTCTGAGCCACCCAGATGCCCGATGTTTATATCCTTAAGCCTCTGTCATGCTGTCCCAGACCCGGGATTACAAATCAACCTTGGGTTTGGGCGCTCAAAGGAGGACTTGTTATTTGGCTCTGCTGAGAAGTTTTGCTGAATCCTGCAGCTAAAAGATGGGTGAGTCTGCTCTAGAGGCCCTAAAAGAAGAGAAGGCTGGACCCCAAGGACTCACCAAATTGTTCTGCTTTAGCAACTGTCCCTGCCTGCTAGTGAATACTTAACACATGGACAAAATTTGAACCACAATTTGCATTGACTTTTGTGCATGACTAGTTAGCAAGGTTATAGGAGGAGGTCCCTGATGTCCCAAGGAAACCCAGAATCACCCATGGACACGTCGGGGTTTTATCTAAGTCCTGTGTATGAGTGGAGACTCTTCCACTTGCAAATGGTCAATACCCAACCATTCCACTGTCTTGACTCACAGAGGGAAATGCACGGGTTTGTGTTTCTGGGAAATCCATGCGGGAGGTCTCTTCTGGTATGGAAGGATCTAGAGGTGCAAATAATATCCCAGGGATTCTTCTCCCCTCCACTTCCCCGCACCAACCTTGTTTTCATTCTTCAACAGGCTCTGTTCACGTGGCAGAAAGATGGCATACGGTGGCTCCAGGCCTGTATTGTCTTGGGTTATTTGACAGCGAGACAAAATGAGAGTCTGGCCTTGAAGTTCCACCAGAGTCCCAGGAAAGACTGATTGGCCCAGTCCCGAACCCTTCACAATTGTTCACTTGGGTTGGTCACGTGTGCTCTCCTGGGCCAACGCCACTGAGGCCACACTGATGGTGACAGTGGAGGGCGGAGATGGTTCTCCCAAGAATGAGGGCCGACAAGCCCCAACACTGTTGTGTCTCAGGTCATGACCTCCACTAGAACCTGAGACCAGCCTGAGAAAAAGAGAAACATGGAAAGAGCATATCATCAAAATCTAGAGCAGACAGAGCCCCCGTTGAGGGTTCAGAGTCAAAGGTTTTGATCCCAAGCTCTCTGGTAAATTGCTAAGTGAGTTTTGGGCTTTCAGAGCACCATTTGGTAAAATGAGGGCATTAAATCAGGTGGTCTCTAGAGCCCCCTTTGGCTAAAAGGCCAGTCTGGTGAGTCTGAGGTCTTAAGGAGCTAAATGGAAGATTTAGAAGATGAGGAAGAAGAGGAAGGTGGAAGAGGAGAGGAGAGGGAGGGAAGGAGGAGGAGGAGAAAGAGAAAAAGATGAATAAGCAGAAGAAGAAGCAGAAGCAGAAGAAGAGGAAGGAGGGGGAGGGGGAGGAGGCAGAAAGAGAAGAGGGAGAAAAATATTCGCCAGCAAACCCAAACTGGACCTGAAGCCTGCAGGCGTTCCCCTGATCTACCGTGCCTGCATATTTCACGACTTCCAGTTGCCCTTAGAAAAGGAGACTGAAAATGAGAAGCAGAGACACAAGGGCTAGGAAATTCCAGGCTCCACCAAAAATGTGTTACACGGTTCGTTGTTAAGAAAAAGAATTTAAACACCAAGGCTTCTGTTTCAGTCTCCTGCTGGTCTAACGGCAAGCGGCTGTCTCCGCAGTTTGGGTGTTCATTCCTTGCCTGAGGCGTGCGCCCAGATTCATGCGGCACCTGTGCCCCGCCCTCCATGCTGCAACACGGGCCCCCACCCCGGCCCCCCTCCTGGCTCTCATCCCACCCCCACCGGCCTCCACCCCGGGCCCCCCTCCTGGCTCCCATCCCACCCCACCTG
>PITA01001708.1:6713-74336 GCA_004023965.1 Spilogale gracilis | reverse complement strand
CAAAGTCGAAGCCTTCAGCTTTCCTCTTGGCCATTTCAGGAATTCAATCATGTCGTCCACGTAGGTTAAGCACTGACTGTATGCAAGGACGAAGGGGACTTGGGAGACACGCAGATGCAAAAGGTGCCCACTTGCCTTCTAAGAGCCCAGGTCCGTGATGACCCTCCCAAGCCAGGATGATCCCCAAGGCAGGCTGAGGTGATACTGTCACGAGGCTGATCCATGACCTTCCCTGGGCCGGTGAGCCGAGCTCAGATCCAAATCACACACATGCTTGTGTGACCTTGGTTATGTCTTTAGTTTCCGGGAGCCTCAGCTTCCCTATCTATAAAATGGGGAAAACAAAATCCCCCTCCCAGGGCTGGCATGATGGTGACATGAAGTATGGAAATGCTCAAACACAGAATGCTGGCCATTTTGACACAGAGCAGGCCCTCCCCAGGTGCCACTTCCCTTCCCCTCACTCCACCCATTTTCTGGGTTTCCAAAGCCCCAAAGCTTTGGGTAATTCATCCCCCAGCAGTTATGCTCCAAGAGGGAGGTGACAGGATGCTCACGTCCCATATATTCCATTTTACTGAAACAGAATGCCCAGGTGGGGTGCAGGGACACAGAAATTCCTGGGAGTGGGGATTCTGGTGCTGAGAAGACCAGTGCTCCCCATGTGTGGTGGGGAAAACAGTCAGCGGGAGAAGCGAGTACCCCCTAACCCCCACGGTCGAAGGGACATGATTATAGCACGTTACAGATCGGGCTGCTGGTAAGGAAAGTGAGATGAGCCTCAGGAGGTACTCAGCCAGTGCCCTCTGCCTCCTGAGTGCCCCCACAGAGCTTGGGGTGAGGACGAAACATCCAGCCTGCAGTCCCATGTGTGTCCCATGAGGGAAAGGGGATGTGAGCTCCTCTGGACCCTGCAAGCCTCCGGCATTGCCTTCAGCTCAGCTGCTCAAATTCCCCTGCTGCCTGGCCATTGGGGTTGGGAGGGCGTGGAGGGTGGGATTAAACATGTGCTCCCTGCCCCCTCCTGCAGGCAGGGACCAGCACCAGAGCCAGTCCCCAAGGGCATGTTTGCATGAGCTAATTCCTCCCCAGAGGTCCAGACTCTGCGCTTCACTGACAGAAACCCTGATTGTTCTAGACTGATGTGCCAACAAGCAAAGCGGGAAGCATGTCTTCGTCTTTTTTTTTTTTTTTTTTAATTTGAGGGGTTGCTTTTTTTCCCCCCTTTTTTCTTTTTCCGGAAATTAATGATGTAGCATAGAACGAAGTGTCTTGGAACCAGAGCGGAGGCCGGGGGGAGTGATGTGTGGCCCGCACCCAGGCCTCCATCAGGGTCCGAGTCAGCCCACGAGGGGACGCTGGTCCGGCCGCCACGTGGGCAGGAGCGCCAGCTGCTAGAGCACACCGGAACTGTGAACCTGGAGGGGTGGCCGGCCTTACAGCGATTGCTGTGTGTTATGATGACCATGGCCCCATTCATGAGGTCCCGGGAGCTTGTAAGACTGCATCACACCCCCTGATGGGCCCAAAGGACGGTCATGCGGGAACCAGGGCAGGAGCTGGAGAGGGTCCAGTGCCGTCTGAGGAAGGTGCCGTGAGGGTTTCTCTCTGGTCCTTGGGCGGGTGCCCGCACCTGCCTCCGCCCTTGCCTGCCCGTGCTTGGAGAGTGAAAAGAAGAGTATGCTGGCCCTTCTCTCCCTTTGCAAGGCCCAGGAATGCCTGCCCCGAGGTTGTCAGGCGCTGCAGGAGGAATGAGAGGTCCGAGTGCTCTGCCCGCTGTAGTCCCTTCGCTGCACACCCTGCAAAGTGCTGAGGGGATAATAAGGAACAGCGGGGAATCCCGTGTGCTGTCTGCTTTTGGGGGGTGACCTCATTCACCTCTCCCACAGACTGTCGGGGAAGGGACCACTTTCATCCTGATCTCATGGAGGAGGAGATAAGAGGGTCCAAGACATGAAATGAATTCTCCAAGGCCCCTTCACCGGGAAGGAGCTGAAACCTGGATCCCGCAAGTCTCGGGGCTTCCGATGGTCAGCAAAATGGACTGTGTGGATGGAAGGAGCAGGGCGTGGGGCGGCCATAAGTTGACGGGAAGGAACTGGAATCTGGAGCAGCACCAGACGGGTGGCCAGATGAGGGTGGTGGTCACCCGTGGTACGGCAGGGTGCACTGACGGGGAGAGGCTGATGAGGTGGTAAGGGTGAGGGGTGGTAGGAGGAGAGGGGCCGTTCTGAGCAGAGGGCGGCATGGATGGGTGTGGAAGACAAAGGTCAGAAGAGTGACATCCCTGATTTACAGAGTGATTCTCAAAGTGTGGTCCACATGCCCTTGGGGCATGCCTGAGAACCCCCAGCAGGAGTCTGCACGATCTAAAGGATTTCTGCAGTAAAACCAAGATGGTATTTTCCTTCTGCATGGTATAAACATTTGCAGTGAGGATGCAAAACCATGGCAGGCAAACTGTGGGCACGTTAGAGCGGATCAGGACAGAGGTACTACCTGTCCTCGAAGTTAGCTGTATTTACAGATGCACACTTACCAACCCCCGCCGAGATTCCTTATGAATATCCTTGATGAAATGGTAAAAATGATTAATGTTATTAAATTAAATTTCAATCCTTGAGTACATATCTCCTAAACATTCCAAGTGGCTAGCTAAGAAGTGTGCGCAGAAAACTTCTTGTTTTTTAGAAAGAGAGTGAGCACAAGGGAATGTGAGGTGGGGGACAGAGAGAACCTTAAGCAGACTCCACACTGACATGAGGCTTTACCCCAGGATCCCGAGATCATGACCTGAGCCAAAATCAAGAGTCAAATGCTGAACTGATTGAGCCACCCAGGCCCCCCTCCCCTGCAAAGAACTTCCGAAACACAGAAGCATGCAATTATAAGTTGGGCTAACCCCTTTTGTCAGAGAACCTCATTTTTGACTTGAGAGAACCATTGAGAAATAGACTGTGGTTATTCACACTTGGGCAGTGGGCAGGCATTTTCTGGAAAATCAACACGAGCCTGTCATTTCGAGAAAAACAACTGGCCATATTTGTCACTAATAATACACTTTAAATTTTCCAAGGAAAATTTGTATCCATGACCATCTGCTTCCCGACACTGAAAGACTTTTAAGATGAGATGGGAGGCGATATTAATGAACGTGACTGTTTGGTATTACATATGATATGTGATCATTATAATCAAAGCTGGTGAGACGTGCATAAGTCACAATCAGTGGAACAATATTTTCCGAGTGGCCAGTGTGTGATTTGCAAAGGCGTGCCTGTGTATAAAGTTCCATTCAAAATGCAGGACCCACCAATGATATTTACTATAACAAAGTAGAAAAATTTCATTGATACAGTTTCTGAGGCCATAGTGAAACTTAAAGAAAAACAATGAACACATGGAGTTTCAGTGCCATATCAAAACCAGATATCCTTAACGATCTGAACAGACAGGTGAATCACGTCTCCCTCTCCCAGTTACTTATCTGGAAGCTGAATATTCTTCACATGTCTCAACTGCAAAAGCAGCTTCGGGGATTCTCTTTTATTAAACTAGATAGTAAAGAGATTGGCAAATGTATGAAACAAGACAACTCTTCTCACTGATTTCTGGTTTTAGAGAATATAGGGGCTTTTTTTTTTTTTTAACCTTGAAATGCTATGTTAACCGATAATGGATCTATACTTATTTTTAAATGATTTAACAAATATATTTTACCTGTCTTGGTTTTAATTTCTAATATAGCATATAGTTACGATCTATGGAGACGAGGACTCATTGGCGTTTTTAATTAATTAATTATTAAGTAATCTCGATGCCCAGAGTGGGGCTTGAACTCAGGACCCTGAGATCAAGAGTCACATGCTCTACTGGCTGAGCCAACCAGTGGCCCCAGGAGTCTTTGATCATGTTTAAGAGTGCGGAGGGATCCTGTAACCCGAACATTTGAAAATCACTGGACTGCAGCACGCTCCAGCTGGGCCTCTCTTAGATGCCGTCCAGATGTCTCCATGCCTCTTGGCCTTTGGTCCAGAGGAAAAGGGCACGAGAGGTCTCCTCTCAGCGTGACTCCTTAGGTCTGGTGAGTGTTGGGTCCCAGAGGTGGGCACAACCTCCCCGCTCCAGGCAGACAGCCTGTGACACAACCCTTCAACCAACTGCCAGAGAGACTTTGAGCACATCCATGCCTGAAACCTCAGTTTCCCCATTTCTGAAGGAGGAGATTATCCTGATCAGTCAGTCCCCAGGGCCTGTAGTAGGCTGAATCATGGTGCCTGAAGATATCTGGGTCCTAATTCTTATATCCTGTGACTTTTATCTGTTATAGGAAAAGGGACTTTTCAGGTGTGGTTCAGTTAAGGTTCTTAAGGTAGAGAGATGATTCTGGATGATCCAGGTGGGCCCCATGGCTGCAGGAGAGAAGGCTGAGGGTCCAGTGCAGCCCCAACTCCATTTCTGTGCTGAAGTCACCATTCCAGCCTCCCTGAGAAGAGATCTTCCAGCATTTTTCTGCTTACACACCTCCCGTGATGGAGACCTCACTCCTCATTGTGGTTGAAGCTGATGGCTACCGTGTGTCCATTGCTTTCAAAGGCATTAGCTTCACATCTGGGTAAACATACATTTTTTTAAAAATTTTACCAACAAAGTGAGGTTCCTGTGATAAAGCAACTTGCCTATAGGTGCTCTGCTCTTGGAAGGTAGCCTCCACCTGACTCCCAGAGTCTAGCTCTCTGTTGTCTCACATATGAACTTTAGACACGGCCTGTCCCACCTCCGAGGAGGCTCAGGCAGAGAGGATTGATTTCATCTGTTAACTGTAACGATGGCTTCCCCGTGACTACTCTAAGCGGGTCCCTGGGCTGGATTCTGAAACTGAATGGTCCCTGCCCGAACTCCTGGCGGTACTTCTCCACCACCCCTCTGCTGTTTAAACCACCCAGTCTATGGGACTGCTTTGGCCACGGCAGCCCCAGCGAACCAATACGGTCACATCCGTGTGTGAATTTCTTCCAGGAGCATTCACTAAAGAGAAACTAAACAGTTAAAACTGATCTTTTATTTTTTTAGTCGAAACTGATTTTAATGATCTAGTTAGTCTGTCCTCTCCATAATATGCTCCTGCATATTATCCATGTAAAAAACGACTACGGAGGTATTTCGCATTCTTTTGTTCCTAGTCGACATCAGGGTCCTGCCCAGGAGCCTCATAGCACATCTCAGGGGTCCCAGTCACACTTCAGATGTGGGCCCAGTGGGCACAGATGGCCAGTGGCTAGTGCCCTAGCCGGGCAGCTCCTATGGATTTGAATACTTCTGTTTATCGATTCTGCCCCACAACCTGGGTTCGCATATGGGGTCTGGGAGGATTGTCCCCTCTGTCCCGCCCACGACCCCCCCATCCAAATCTGCAGGCATAGAAGGCCGTGTCAGCTGACCCAGTGTTGCTCCTCTCCGGGCTGGAAGCCCTCAGCTCCTCTCACTGGTGCTTGGGTAGACCTCCACCCAGCCTTGCATTTTCCCCTGCGGGGTTCGGTCTGTCAGGAGCCCCCTGGATGGGGGATTTATATGTGCACACAGATTTTTTTTTTTTACCTTGTGTCTAACTACACCCATATGCTTTCTTTTCATGGGGAAGATGCTACTGCTATTAATTTGACCAGAGGCAGAGCTTTTCCCTTCTTGTCATCTTCCCCCAAAGGAGCAGATGGTAATAGATTAGCCTGAGAACCAGCCAGGAAACAGGGTTGTTGTTCCCCCCCCCCCTCTCTGGAAGTCCTGGAGGCGGGGTGGGGAGGGTGGGGAACTCATCTAGCCTTTGTGCTCTGGTGACCACTGTCCCAGCTTGCTGGAAAGGTCTAGCTGAACCCCGGAAGTCCCACAGTCTGTCCCGGGCAGACCAGGGCCTTCTGATCCCACTGTCTGCCCCATAGAGGGCTGGGGCTCTCCATCCTGGCTCTCACAGCAGGAGGGGGGAGGGCAGGGGTCTGCACTGGAGAGGACAGAGCGGAGCCCTTGCATTTGAGCAGCTCAGGAACCTGAGGCCTTCCAAAGGAGCAGCCCGTGCTGGGAGCTATGAGGGTCGCGGCTAGAGTCCTTCAAACGCACTGCCCTCTTTCCTTCCCATAAACTACAGACACCTGCTAAAATGGGGAAGCGTGGTCATGAAGGGACAGACCAACGAACTGAGTGTCCTTAGGGTGGAGAGAAAGCCAGTGATGGCGTGAGCAAAGGGTCTAGGGCTGGGGAAAGAGGGTGCTTCCGCGCCAACGGAGCCCTGCGCAGTGGGAGGCATCGGTGAGTGTGTAGAGAGAGCCCCCCTGGAATGTGGAGGGTCACTCGGGAGGGCTCACCAAATCTGCACCGAGGAAGGTGGGGCTCCCCAATGTCCATCCTCCTCCCCATGCTCACACCGCCTTGCCTGGGACCTTCGTGCTCTGCCCTGGGGCTGCAGCAGGAGTCCAGGTTGTGCTGTCCCCTCGACCCCCAGCTGTGGGCCGGAGTACCCCTGTGGCCCCCATGAGCCCTGTCAACTTCTTCTGTTGGAAGGTGAAATCTTGGGCTGAAGTCTTCTCCCCACACCTGATCCTAAAGGCAAGAAGACAACCGAAGGTGCTACCGTCCACTCTGCTGCCCCATATCTGTCTGGAAGTCTCTATGTCCCGGGAGTGGCCTCGCCTGGCGGACCACAGACTGTACCTCTGTCATGTCCACCGCTTCATTTTTAAATACCATCAAACAAGAAAACCCAAGCTCAAATTTGGCTTGATTCCCCTTCCTTTTCTCCCTCCTCACTTCCAGAAATGGCACTACGGGTATTCTGTGGCAACTCTCTGTCCCACGTCTATTTCCCCACTGGACTGGGAATTCCCTGGGGGTCAGATTATCCGCTCTTTGGACCCCCCTCCCCCTTCACGGCACCAAGACCCGGTATTCAGCAGTGTCTCAATGTTGTGCAAATGATTTATCTGAGCTATGCCATCCAACCCAAATCAGGCCAAGGTATACTTGGTGTAGAAGAGGACAAGAGGGTTTGCGGAAGGGAGGAAGCTGTGGATTAGGAAAAGTGGGTCCCCCCCACCCCGGCTGTCACTATACTGCAGTTCTGGGACATGGGGTGCAGGACCTGCGCTCTACAGGTTGGGGCAGGCTGGGTCAGCTTTCCGTGTCCCCGAGACCTGACACCCTGTGCATTTCCTGGATTTGTATGCCACTGTGTAGGAACACCAGCAAATGAACCCTGGGAGAAGGGTGTGCGCGCCTCCCTGGCTGAAGGGTCACTGTCACCCTGCCTCTTCCCTTCCATGAGCCCTGTCGACTTCTTCTGTTGAAAGGTGAAATATTGGGCTGAAGTCCTAAGATTGCTTTTCCTCCGGTAAGGGCCATCCCTTCTCCTCCTGTGTAATAGTTGCAGGAGATGGGCACTGCTAAAAACAACGACTTTTAGCCAGATTGGCGTGGCTGAATGGAGTTAAGAATGGAGTCTTATTTCCCAACTTGGACTGCTGACTAGTCGTGAATATGGATAAAATTCTCATAAATCTGCATATAATCAGGGGTATTAGACCAGAAGATAAAATTAATGTAGAAAGTTTAGCCCGGGGTCTTTGGGTGGAGTCACACCTAGGTTTCCCTGGGCACACGGTCAGCCCTGGCCTGAGGATCTGTGATGTGAGTTCCCTGGAGACGTGAAAGTTCAGAGGGAACCGGAACTTACAAAGCCTTGGAGAGAAACCGGTAACTCCCAGCTGGCTCTTGTGTTCTTGGAAAAAAGAGAAACAAGAAAAAGAAACCAGGCCACTCCCAGGGCGACTGCTCATAGAAAGTAGGCTGCGGTGGGCTCTCTGAGGTCTGTGTAACTCTTTCTTCCAGGCAGGAGCTGGAAATGGGCAGCCTATAGGTCCCGACACCCCATGGCTGGGTTTTGTACGGCCCGTGCAGTATTTTAAAGATGAAAAATTCTACCCCCCCCCCCAAAAAAAAAGGATCTTGGGCTTTCCTTGAGCAATGGGCAGATCTGGCATGCTGAGCCCTGTTCCCCATGGCCATGACCCCAGCGGCTGGCACCCTGGGATGGGAAGCGTGCCCCCGGTCGTCGTGGCTCCCGGCTCATCTCTATAGCACCCTGAGCTCTCTTGGCGTTCCAAGCATTGCCATTCGCTCACCCAGAGCTGCTTCTCCGGAAGTGGCAGTGCCAAGATCTGAACCCATGTCTTTGACCCTAAAACCCTTTGCTTCCCCACCCAATTCCCTGCAGCAGAAGCACAGGACAGGGTCTGGCGGTCATGATCTTGGAATCCTAGGCTACTACTTTAGCCTTGATATCCCCAAAAATGAAACGGGGAGGCATGGCTGCAGGAAAAGTTCTGAGACCCCCCTTTCCTGTGCATTTCCTTGTTGATAACGTGCCTGGCGCTGGTGTGGGGAGGGCAGCCCAGTCTCAGCAGCCAGATGTGTGAGCTTCAATCCGGAGATGGCAACCGCTGTCTGCCGGGGTTTCAGCTAACCTTAAAACCCATACGTGAGTAAGGTTGCCATGTCATTTTTGGGATTAGAAATCTAGAACGTCAAATGGCTGCTCAAAGCCAGAGAAAAAGGCAAGGTCCTCTCCTGCCAAGTTGGAATGAGGAGCCTCCATATCCTTTTCTATAAAATGAGGGTATAAAAGTCCTCTCCTCCTAGGTTGGTTACGAGGAGTAAAACGTCACACTGAAACTCCAGCAGGGTCGGTCCCCATCAGAACAACCCCCATCGAGCAGTCCAACAGAGGGAATTATATAGAGCCAATTGGTTACAAAGGTGTTGGAAGAGGTAAAAAATCAACCCAGAGTTTTGCAGTGGCAAGAAGCTGTCCCCGCTCTCAGGGAATGTGGGGCAAAGGGACAAAGTGATGTCACTAGACCCCAAGAGCCAGTGCTGCCTGGTGGGGCTGGGGTCACAGAGGTGACACGGCCTCTGCTGGAAATGTTGCCCTAAGTGAGGGGTGGACACGGGATACCCAAGCTCCTCCTTTCTTCTGCCTTCTAAGCACCTACGGATGACTCCCACCTTACTAGAAGCCAGCTGGCCAGGGAGTCAGGGACACAATGTTTCCAGGGCCAGTGGCCTGAGACCCAGAGCACAGAGGGGAGGGCAGAGACGGGGTCTATGAGCAAGCAGCCCTTAGCCGAGCACGGGGCAGAAATGCACCTGTTTAGTTCATTTAGTCTATGCCCAACACCCTTTAGAGAGCATAGACTTTGGTGTAAAAGTAGACCGTGATGGTAACAAAAACGAATGTGCAGCGAAAGAACAGATGGTGTGGTAGAGAGTTTTCAAAGGTGGCCCCAACTGATTCCTTCGTTTTGGAAGGTGCTGCTTCCACCTGGGTCCCCTGGAAGGCTTGCTCTGGGGATGCTCATCCCGCTATCATCGCGTGGCCATGTGTCAGCACTCATACCACAGCCCCAGCATCCCCTGCCAGCCAGGTGAGAGACTGACCAGGGATGGCTGGCTCAGTGAAGCCGATATCTGACCACCCAACATCCGACCACCCGAGAGACCTCGAACAAGGAGGACCACGTGGCAGCAGCCAGCCAATGCACCGAGGTCAGACAATCACTGGGACACACGAGAATGGGGTTTATCAGTTGCAAAGGGCTCATAAGCATTGGGTGTCATTGACCATTGACCATCATTCATCCATTTGCTCATTCAGCAAATGTTCACAGAGAACCAAGGGTACGAGGGTACACTGTGCCGATCAGAAACTTCATTTGCATGGGGTCCGTCCAGAGCTTAATCATTGCCAGCACTGCCAGGGGCGGGGACCACGGGGCTGAGTTGGAAGCGGCCATGCCCTCCAGGAGCTCCTTGCTGGGGGAAACAGAGATGGGAACTGGCCATTACGTAAAAGGAGCACAAGTTCAATCTGGTCAGCTTGCTGAAGTTTGTAGGTTCTTCGGTGCTGTGTGACCCTGGGGCACTTGCTTGCATCTCTCAGCCTCACAGTTCTTCTCTACAAGGCAGGAAGATTCATCTCTCTTCTGTCTATACCACAAGGCTATTCTGAGAATTAAAGAGAAAACAGAAGCGATGCTTCCTTGTAAATGACAAAGAGTAATGCAAATATTAAAGATTATGAGGCTCAGTAGTTGTCAGAGTGAACCTTGATTTCCTTGTTGTATTTATGAAATCATTAGGGAGTGGGTTGCTGCACACCCCCAGGAGGCACCATTTACCGTGTGCTCTGCGACAACAGCGCCCCCTGGAGTTGTTCATCGTGATGGCCTCACAGGGTCATCTCAGAGCCTGGCTGCGTACCGTGCACACTGAACTGTCTCCAGCAGCTAGCTGCTGCCTCTGCTCCCTCCACTCTGACTCCCCAAGTCTCTCTGGACCTTGACCTCGGAGAGCCTGTGGATACACCTGGGGGCCCAGTGCTCAGCTCTGGCCTCTTGATTTATGTAGGACATGCCTAGGCTTTACTCGGAGCAGCACTTGAAGGAGGAAGGGAGTGGAGACATTGAGGGTCAGGCCAGATTCCCTTGCAGGATTCACAATGGGAGAAATGGTGCTCATTTACATTTCAAATTCTCGTTTCAAAATGCTCATTTACATTTTATTTGCCTGTATCCCCCCGGCCCTCCACCTCTTCAAACAATTAGCAGTTTCTCAGCTGAGGCAGAAACACTGCCTGGCCTGAAAGATCTCCTGGCTTTCGTTTCCCAAGAAGTGATCCCAGAGACAGTGCCGGAGGAGGGGAGCAGGAGGGAGAGAGGGCTTCCCCAAGCTGGAAGGGGCCTTCCTGGGCTGTGGATTCTAGAGGCTCAGAGGCAGACCCTTCTGTCTGGTGATACCCCAGAAAGTCTTCAGACCCTAGAGAGGCTGCCTGGTCCATCTGGGCACCTGGGAACCAGGTCTAGGTAGCGGCATCATGTGTGGCTGGGAAGGAGACGGAAGGCACAAAACACAAAGGGGCCACGGGAGCGGGACAGCGGGCCTCTCTCTGTCACCTGGAGGAAAGCACTGCTCCCCTCCCTGCTCAGACTTCACAGCCTTAAACACTCAGGCTCCTTATATTCTCCTGGAATGCGGCAGGAAAGGATGACGTGAATAAACAAAGAATAGGCAAGATCCATGTTCAGAAAAAAGAAAAGAAAACTTTCGTGTCCTACCGGAGGACCCCAAAGAAAACATTATCACTTTATCACATGCAAAGGACACCCTCTGCCTTGGATGGGAAGACCTGGCATCCCAGTTCTAAAGTTGGGATTTTTTTTTTCCCAAGGGAATTTATGAATTCAGTGCATTCCCAATAAAAACTACCAAAGATTCCCCCATCCCACCCCCTGCAACTTGATAAGCCGAATCAAAGGTTCACATGGAAAAATAAAGAAGCAACAACCATTCAAGAAAATTCTGAAGAAGAATAGTGAGCGGCAAGGACTTGTCTCTATCAGAACATACCATACACACATATAAAACATAAGTACCTAAAATACATAAAAATAAAGCATATACATTACATGACATACAGAAATGGGACAAGTTCAAGAGCAATCACGCATCTACCCAAGAGTGGGCAGCATGCTCTACTCAAACCTCAGGCTTATTTCTCAGATAGTCAGATAGGCTCCAGCATGAGTCAAAGAAGTTAACCGGAAAGCTGGCTAAGTTCCCACTAATCCTGCCTCCCCCACGGGACTGTCCCCCACAAATATGATCTGTCCAAAGAGGAATTCAGTGAATCAGCTATCTCCCTATCACTGTTCAAGAATGTCAGAACCAGCACGGGTTGGGAATCCAGGACAAGAGACACGTAAGCCGAGCTGAGATGGCTTCCTACAGTAGACTCCTAAGTTTTTCTAACCTGATGACCGTCTAAACTTTCTGGATATGGTACGCTCTTCTTTGCCCCACATACGCACACAGGGAAGGAGGTTGAGGTGAAGCTGTTGTGTGGGGACCCCAAGGCCCGCCCCCGGCAAGTCTGCTCAGCTCAGACCGTGAACCCCAGGGACCCCGAGAGGGTCCAGTGCAGCCGGGACTTCATGGAGCTGGGTTGAGGTCGCTGGGCAAAATCCCAAATGTGGTCTTCGTTCCGCCTGGGTCCCCGGGGGAAATGGAGGCCAAACTCAGCCAAAGCATCTCTCCTCAGGGAGCCTGAGAAACTTTGCCCTCTTTTCTTGATGAGGTCCCAGGACCTTAGTTTTTAATACTAAATAAGCCGCATTATGAAACCCTGGAGGAGATAGAGTCTGGCAGCAGACGCGGGGCCCCGCCTCCTGGGATCCTGGGGGGCCCCCAGGGCAGTGCACTGAGGTCAGACTTTTCCCCTAGACTTATTTGGCCTTTCGTGGGCGGGTGCCAGGGATAGAGGCCTTATCTTCATCAGGAGGCTTCTGAAAGTAAGGGAAGCCGCCTAGCAGACTGGGCGGAGGCTTGGCCTAGCTGGGCAGCTGGGAACCACTGAGTTTTGCAGGCTCGTGGGCCCATCCCCTCCTCAGTCTGGCCACCTATGAAATACAGCGGTGAACGGCCACATTGTTGTTAGGGTAATCTGTTCAAAAATTCCCTGCTCCCTCTGCCTGCCCGCTACCCCGGCCCCCATTCATACCCCCAGGGAAGGAAGATGGGAAGACACTAGAGCTGAGAAAGAAGTTTGCTGGGCTTTTGAATTTCAGAAAAAGCTGGGCGCTTTCCTCTAAATGGACACAAGAGTTGTACCTGGCTACATCTTGCCTCTCTCGGCTCCTGGGATTGAGTGCTACAAAAGGGCGGTGGAGATCCCGGTGGGCACAGCTCCCCACCGTGACCTTGGGCATCTACCTAAGGTCTTTATGCTTCAGTGTCCTGAATTCCAGAACGAGGCATGGGTGCTGAGAGGACCCCCGATGGTTGCCTCTCATCTGCAGCCTCATTAGCAGTGCTGTGACATGTAAACCAACGGTTTTTAAACATTTTTTTTCCTGGAAGACTCTTTTCTTCAAATAGAATTGAATTGTACAGCGGGATAAAACAGAGCTACCGGGATAGATGTGGAGGACAGAGATCCTGCCTTAGGTATTCAGAATACAACCCCCCTTTGTCAGTCCCCCACCTCAGTCCCTGAGGGGGCTTGGAGGACAACCGTTTAAAAATCTCTTGAGGGACACCTGGGTGGCTCAGTCGTTGGGCGACTGCCTTCGGCTCAGGTCATGATCCCGGAGACCCGGAATCAAGCCCCACATCGGGCTCCCTGCTCAGCGGGAAGCCTGCTTCTCCCTCTCTCACTCCCCCTGCTTGTGTTCCCTCTCTAGCTGTGTTCCTCTCTGTCAAATAAATATATAAATAAAATCTTTAAAAAATAAAATCTCTTCAGTTGGTGCACCTGGGTAGCTCAGTCGGTGAAACATCTCCTTTGGGCTCAGGTCATGATCCCAGGGTCCTGGGATGGAGCCCCACATTGGGCTCCCTGCTCAGCGGGGACTCTGCTTCTCCCTCTCCCTCTGCCCCTGCCTATGCTCTCTCTTGCTCTCAAATAAATAAATAAATAAAATGAGAACTATCTCTTCAGAGGATATAAATCAAGAAATGTCAGCAGGCTCTTAATAAATCCCTGTTTCTCTTATAGTCCCATCTCATTTATTCTTAGGGATTAGACTCTGGCCACAGCCCAGAGGGGGTCCCACTGTGGGCTGCTGGTGGGTTTCCAGTGGAGGTTACATGCAGGGAGTTGCGTGAAGATGCCCTGGGGACAGCACCTGTGAGGCAGACAAGGGCAGTGGATTGGGGAGCCAGGGGGCGGGGGCAGGGAGCATGAAGAGGCCCAGAAGAGGCCTGGCCCTCCTCAGAGAGAATTCTGCACTGGGATGAGCCATCAAAGGCTGTTCCAAGTGGTATGAAGCCTGAGTCTTTATCCTCCAGGTTGTTTAGTCATTGGATGCAGAATGTTCTAGAAGGTGGGGAGAGCAGGCCAAGGGAGTTGTCTTAGGTGAAGCAATCTCTGATTGGGGTAGACAGCTGAGGGCTCCTGGGCCTCTCATCCCTGCCTTCCTGATGGGGCCCTGGTCAACTCACCCCAGCAGCCCGGTTAAGCCCTGGTGATGGAAAGATGGATCATAGAGACCATGTCCTTACTCTTGTGGAACTTATCATTCCGACGGGATCATGGGCCCTGAACAGCAAGCAAATTCATTCACATATTAGTGTGGGGGTGATGAGAGCTGGAATGACAAGATGATTGGTGTGAAAGAGATTATCAAGGAAGGCCTCTGAGAGGAGGTGACATTTAAGCTACAACCTGAGATAGCTCTATTCCAAAGCCCTAAAAGACTTGGGACAGCCCCCATGCAGAAGGAGGCTAGGCCTGGGGGAGCAGGGGGACAGGGACAGCAGACCAAGAACGTGGTGGGATGTGGGGTGGGAGGCGGCTTCTGCAAGCAGTGGGAACAGACAAAGTAGGTGCCATGCCCAGGGCCCGCCACACTACGAGAAGGCCATGATAATGTTTTAGCAATTTTTTAAATCAAAACAAAAATGCAAATTAAAAGAAAAACGCAAATGTAGTAAGGGACATTTAATAATGAATCTGATTTGGTTTATCTTTACACGAATGCAGTTGCAAAAAAAATAATTATAATAATTATTTTAAAATAATTATTTTAAAAGTAATTTTAATAGTTTTTAAGAGGTGAAGGGGTCACATGAGTCACGAGGCAGCCCAGAGTGGGAAGCCCATGGTGGGCCCTGAGCAGAAGGGTAAGTCATGGCACACCTGGGACAGATGCTGGCGGTGCCCTGCACGGTCTCACCTCAGCCCCCTTGATGTAACCATAGTGTCGTACACAGATTCTGCCCTTGTGAGTCTTCCCATACAAGCACTGTTTTCTGACACAGAACTTTCTAGAAAGCTGAGGGAGCTTGCTCAGTCTGCAGGCAGAGGTGGCTTTAAAACACAGGAAGTTTTTTTCTTTAATTTTATTTTATTTTTCAGTGTTACAATATTCCTTGTTTATGCCCCACACCCAGTGCTCCATGCAATACGTGCCCTCAATACCCACCACCAGGCTCTCCCATCCCCCAACCCCCTTCCTTCCAAGACCCTCAGTTTGTTTCTGAGTCCAAAGTCTCTCATGCTTTGTTTCTCTCCCCAAATTACCCTACTTCCCATTTCCTTTCCTTCTCCCACTGTTCTGCAGGTTACCCCTCATGCACCGCAAGTAAGTGAAACCATGTGATACTTGACTTTCTCTTCTTGGCTTATTTCACTCAGCATAATCTCTTCCAGTCCAGTCCATGTTGCTATAAAAGTTGGGTATTCGTCCTTTCTGATGGAGGCATAGTATTCCATTGTATATATGTACCACATCTTCTTTATCCATTCATCTGTTGATGGGCACCTTGGTTCTTTCCACAGTTTGGCCATTGTGGCCATTGCTGCTATGAACATTGGGGTACATATGGCCCTTCTTTTCACTACATCTGTATCTTTGGGGTAAATACCCAGTAGTGCAATTGCAGGGTTATAGGGTAACTCTATTTTTAATTTTTTAAGGAATCTCCACACTGTTTTCCAAAGCGGCTGCACCAACTTGCATTCCACCAACAGTGTAAGAGGGTTCCCCTTTCTCCGCAGTCTCTCCAACACTTGTTTCCTGTCTTGTTAATTCTGGCCATTCTGACTGGTATAAGGTGGTATCTCAGTGGGGTTTTGATCTGAATTTCCCTGATAGCTAGTGACAATGAACATTTTTTCATGTGTCATTTGTATATCTTCTATAGAGAAGTGCCTCTTCATGTCTCTTGCCCATTTTTTGATGTGTTCATCTTCTTTTTGGGTGTTGAGTTTGAGTAGTTCTTTATAGATCTTGGATACCAGCCCTTTGTCTGTAGTATCATTTGCAAATATCTTCTCCCATTCCGTGGGTTGCCTTGTTGTTTTGTTGACTGTTTCCTTTGCTGTACAGAAGCTTTCTATTTTGATGAAGTCCCAGAAGTTCATTTTCGCTTTTGTTTCCTTTGCCTTTGGAGACGTGTCTTGAAAGAAGTTGCTGTGACTGATATCCAAGAGGTCACTGCCTATGTTCTCCTCTAGGATTTTGACGGATTCCTGCCTCACATTGAGGACTTTCATCCATTTCGAGTTTGCCTTTGTGTGTGGTGTAAGAGAATGGTCTAGTTTCATTCTTCTATACATAGCTGTCCAATTTTTCCAGCAATATTTATTGAAGAGATTGTCTTTTTTCCACTGTATATTTTTTCCTGCTTTGTTGAAGATGACTTGACCATAGATTTGTGAAACCATATCTGGACTCTCTACTCTGTTCCACTGGTCTATTTGTCTGTTTTTGTGCCAGTACCATGCTGTCTTGGTGATTACAGCTTTGTAATAAAGCCTGAAGTTGGGTAACGTGATGCCCCCAGCTTTGTTTTTCTTCTTCAACAATTCCTTAGCGATTCAGGGTCTTTTTTGGTTCCATGTAAATTTTAGTATTGCTTGTTCCAATGCTTTGAAAAATGTTGGTGGAATTTTGATTGGAATGGCATTGAAAGTGTAGATTGCTCTGGGCAGTATAGACATTTTGACAATGTTTATTCTTCCGATCCATGAACATGGAATGCTCCTCTTCCATCTTTTTGTATCTTCTTCAATTTCTTTCATGAGGGTTCTATAGTTCCCTGAGTACAGATCCTTAACTTCTTTGGTTAGGTTTATTCCTAAGTATCTTATGGTTTTTGGTGCTATAGTGAATAGAATCGATTTTCTGATTTCCCTTTCTATATTTTCATTGTTAGTGTATAAGAATGGAACTGATTTCTGTGCATTGATTTTGTATCCTGCCATATTACTGAATTGTTGTATGAATTCTAGTAGTTTGGGGGTAGAGTCTTTTTGGTTTTCCACATAGAGTATCATGTCATCTGAAAAGAGAGAGAGTTTGACTTCTTCTTTGCCAAGTTGAATACCTTTTATTTGTTTCTGTTGTCTGATTGCTGTTGCTAGGACTTCTAACACTATATTGAACAGTAGTGGTGAGAGTGCACATCCTTGTCTTGTTCCTGATCTCAGAGGGAAGGCTGTCAGTTTTTCCCCGTTGAAAATGATATTTGCTGTGGGTTTTTCATAGATAGATTTTATGAGGTTGAGGAATGTTCCCTCTATCCCTATACTTTGAAGAGTTTTAATTGGGAACGGATGTTGTATTTTGTCAAATGCCTTTTCTACATCAATTGAGAGTACCATGTGGTTCTTCTCTCTTCTCTTATTGATTTGTTCTATCATGTTGATTGATTTGCAAGTGTCGAACCATCCTTGCATCCCTGGGATAAATCCCCCCTGGTCATGGCAGATAATCTTTTTAATGTATTATTGGATCCAAAACACAGAAAGTTACACCTTGAAGGACCTTCATCCAAGGGGGACGAACTCACTGGGCACATGTTCCCTCAGGGGGACAATTCTATGGTGCGTTCCATGGCAGCACAGAGTCCGACTTGGGCCACAGCACTTCCCAGAGCCATGTGGCACCTCTTAGGCTCCCCTTCCTTCCTCACCTCCCCCTCGCTCCTGCCTTCCGGGACCCCCTTCTAGACCATTCACCAGCTCCAAGGTCTCGAACTCTTTTCAGGGCTCGGATTTGAGGGTATTCAAACCAAGACACTCTTTAACAGTTGGTTGGGGCTAGAGGAGATGGTAAGATGTGTCTCTTCAGAGATTTTTGAGCTGGATGGGGTCATTAATTTTGTGCCTTTTCAGGGGAGGTAAACAGAGACTCCACCCAAGTGAAGAGGGACCTACTGGGTGCAGAGGACAGCACTTAAATCCTGGACGTGCCTCACACCAGGCCCTGTTTTGTTAGCCCATCCCTATCTGTGAGCTGCTGAGAGGAGCCCTCCCTCCCCTGGGAAGGGGTGGCAGGAAAGCCCCAGGGACACCTCAAGCCCTGCTCAGTGGAAGGCCCAGCAGCCGACTGAGCAGAAATCCTGGCCTGGACATTCTTCACCCTTCCAACAGCCCGAGCCTGCCACGGGGCCCACAGAGCCGTGGAAACATTCCTGTCTGTAAATCCCGTAAACACTTGATTTTTCTGCCTCCCTCTGCCAGGTGGCTCAGGCCCTTCCAGACCTCGCACCTCCAGGATGCAATTTTTTTTCTTTTTTTCTTTTTTTTCAGGAAAACAAACAAAGGATACAGAGCTGAGCCTTGCCGGTTCCCCTGAGGGAGGGTCTGGCCAGATGGTTCCGGATGCTCTGCAGGCTGTGGCAGTGGAGGAGTAGCAGGGGAGCGTAGGGGGAGAAACTTCTAGTCATCACATGAGAGGTAGCTCTGAATTTTCTCAGGTTTAGCACGCGTTAACTGGAAGACACAACACGGCTTTAATAACAGCATTGTCGGGGGAAAGAAAGACGCCCTCTTTCAATGTATACATTGACTGAAGAGGCCCCCTAATATTTATGAGAAGCACAGGTCTCAAATTTGAGGGAATACTGCCCCCATTTTACAGATGAGAAAACAGAGGTTCATAAATGTTCAGTCACTTGCCCCAAGTCTCACAACCAGGGAGCGGCAGAGCCATTTGGACCCAAGTTGGCTAACCTTGAGCTCTACCTCTTACCCCTTCACCTTGCCTGTAAAGGCTGCTGGAAACGTGACTGGGGGCTGGGGGGGGGGGGCTGATGGAGAAGAGGGCCAAACCTTGATGTGCTGGTCGGTGCCCTGGAGATGCAGGCAGGTGGAGAAGGGCTCACAGTGTGACTGAGGGACTGGGCTTTGGAGAGGGGGCTGTGCTGGCCAGGTGGGCAAAGGCCACAGGGTGGGAAGAAGGGAGGTATCAGAGGGCAGAGTGTTCTAGAAGGAGAACAAAATGGAGCAGGAATGGAACAGGGCACATACCACATGGGACACCTTGAAATACGACCCCAGGAGAGAGTCAATTACAACGTCCACCCAGATCCCATCCAGCTGACTCACTGAGTTGTCTGGGGCGTACCCTGCCCCTCTTCGGGCCGATCTCCCCACTTGTGGCCTAGACGAGCTACAGGAGCCTAAATCTTTGTGCTGGGTCCTCAAAGTGGGGTGGCTACTCATTCCCCTTTACTTCTGGTCATGCTGGGTCACCTTCCTTTACTCTGGAGTGTTCCGGTTTGGACGGGAAGTCCTACGGTCGCATCCATCACACCTCACGAGGTTTTTAGCCTACCCTACGGAGGACTGCGTGAGCAGGTCTGGGCTGACATCTGGAAGTGCTGACCTTTCTAGAAGGCCTGCTTCTCATTTCTACTCTCCTCCCATGAACAGCACCACCCCCCCAATGCTCCACAGAGACACACAGGGTCACACGTGGTCATACACAGACATTCACATGTACCATGTAGGTACACATATAACCGACACACGCTCACACGCACGCTCACATGCACGCTCACACGCAGTAGCACATACAACCACACAGACACACATGGACACTCACAGACATATTTTCTCTCTCTCATACACATAACACGCGCTTACTTAACCAACCCAAGAGACAAATAAAAATAGAATTTACCACTGTAAAATTCCCTAACACATTCGGCAATTGCCCGGTACCCTGTTTCAGCAGACCCGGGGGGACTTGGTCCCTTCCAGGACCTATTTCCTTTAATAGCCAGATGACCCTTTTAAAAGGGCAATATGCTTTTAAACTTTAGGGCCTATAATACCTTTTCTTCCTCACTATTTAAAAAAAAAATCTCTTTCAAGCTACCTGCAAAGAGAAATGCCTCCTTTATAAAATTTTTATCCCAAGTAGAATTTAGAGGAGAGTCACCCCCCCCCCCCGTCGGCCGGGTGGCAGCCATCACTGGGAAGACGACATCTGGGGGGACCTCTTGACTTTAATGTGAGGAAAGCAGACACAGCCAAGATAGCCCCTCCAGGGGGGACCCCACACCAGGCAGCCTGGGAGGGGGTGGGATAGCAGGAATATTGGCTACTTCAGCTTTCGAGTCTCCATGTGTTTGGGACAGAGGCGGGAGGAAGGTTCTTTTCAGCCTGGTGGCCAAGGACCAAACCCATGCGGGAAGGGTGTCCATGGGTGAGAGGGCCCGCCTGGCCGCCCGATGGCCCCGCGGGAGGCCGCCTAGGGCTTCAGGCCAGGACCTGGGCTCTGGGAATAAATCTGAGCCCTCGGATTGGTAGCAGCTTGATTAAAGTTCAGGGGTTTAATAGATCATTTAAAAAAAAACACCCAAATTACTGCCGCCCCCGGCCCGGCCACCTGGCCCGCTGCCCCCGGTGCGCGGCGGCCGTCGGCCGGCACCGAGGCGGCCGGGCCGGGCCGGGGTTCCTGCCTATTCCCGGAGGACAGCGCGGCGCGGCGGGCCGGCATTCTCAGCTGCATTTAATCTGGCCTGAGACAGGCTGGCGAGGGGAACACGCGCGGGCCGAGCGGGAGGAGGGCCGCCCAGCCGGTTGGACAGTTGGCCGGCTTTGTTCACTTGGCAACCTGGAGCGGGGCCAGCCTCGGAGGAGCTCCCTTGGCAGCAGCAGTCTGTTCCAATTAATCGCGTTTAACCATTCTAATCACACTTTAGCACATTAATCCTATTTTCAATCCAAAACACATCTGAGACAGCGGCATGTGGGCCTTTTTATGGGAACCGCAAATCAGATGTAACGGAGAGACACGGGACCCTCGTGTGCTTTGCACTCTCACTGAACTTAAACTTAATAAAACACGGGACTGGCTTGTGGTTGGATTTACTGCACGATGCTGATGCTTTCACATATAAATAGATCCCTTAAGTGACTTAAAAACCTGTCAGAGAGCGCAGTGAAAATTTGATTATAAGGGAAACAGCGGCCAGCCTTCGGCCCCTCCTCCTGACAGGGACAGGGTGGGTCCGATGGGTGGGTGGGTGGGTGGGTGGCGGGGCTGCCGGCTCCCCGAACCTCTCCGGTGCGGGCACCAGCCAGAGGTGGCCGCGATGGGCGCGGAGGCTCGGCGGCCTTGTAAAGGGCTTTATGGAGGTGTAATCTCGAAAACTTGATAAACCTCAGGCACCTCATCTCCGAAGTTCCTGTCGAGTTTCTCAGGCGGCCTTGACGGGACTCCTCCGCAGCATGCTCCGGCCTGGAGGGCGTTCAGGGCTGGCTCTCCTGCAAATGGACAGGGGGAAGGACAAGAGGGTTCTTTGTGGCGCCAGCGGTGGCGGACAACAACAACAACTCGGAGTCTGATACCTTTGTTTTGTGGTCGGTGCGGAGGGAGACGCTTCCCCAAAAGGAGAAGGTGTTCGCCTGAGATCAGAACTGCGAGGTGCAGGCAGTGCCGTGTTGGGGTCAGGCCCTTACTGCCGAGGCTCCCTCGGGACCAGTCAGCACCCTGCCTCTCCCCTGAGTGTCCCTGCGACACACAGCAGAGGTGAGTTCATGCTGCCTGAGACCCTCTTCCTCGTTCCAGTGACTCCTGGTCTAGTGACCATTCATCTATGCAGAAACACCCACTTGCCCAAACTCAGAGCCTTTAGTGGGACCTAAGCAACTGGATTCCCCACAGTTAAGGGAAAACGAATCATTTGCATCTGAATGAAAACACTGCTACATCCATATTCTTGCGTTGCACCTGTGAATTTCCGGTGAGCACCCGGTTTGGGAGGTAGGAATCCGGGCTTGAATGTTGCCCCTGCCGCTTCCCAGCTGCGTGTCCCGCCGTGAATTACCTAACTCCCAAGTCTCCGTTTCTTAATCCACGAAAGTGGGGATGGCCAGAAGAGCTACCTGGTGAAATGCTCTTTAGAGGATTACATGGAATGAGTGGCACCGCAGGTGACACATAGGAAGCATTATAAAAATGTCAGCTACTACTCCCCCCAACCCCCAGAAATCAAGGACAAAAATATTTAGGTGTCCTCCTCTGTTAAATAGAACACAGATTCCTGGCACGCTGGGGTTGGTGAGCAGAGGACATCGGGTGACCTTGGAAAAAGTGTGTGCTTTAGTACTTTCAATGAAGACAGGTATATAATAAAATTGTTTAAATAAAACTCTTCAATGTTTAAAGAGAAAGAGGAAAAGCAAAGAGATCAAATATCCGGGCTAATGTAGTCACTGTATTTGAGCATAAAATTTGGCACCGGGTTTACTGGGAAAAGGCAAACAGGGAAATAAGGTGAATCCTGATTATTCATTTGTTCAGTTAATCAAGTCAGCAAGCCCTCACTTAAGGCATACTATGTGCTTTTGGCAGGGAGAAGAGGAAAGATGACTGATTTTTCTTTCACGTCTAGCTTTCTCCAAAAATGAAACTCTAAAGCTGGGTTTACCATGTTGGCTCTTTTGAAAGATCCAGTCTTCTAGAATGATTTCACAGGGGGTACAGCAACATTCCTCTAGGCAGCTTCTTAAAAAGATCCTTGGTAATCCTGGAGAGCTTCTACCAGAAGCCGAGGTTCGGCTTGAAAAGGGATTTCTTAACTGCAGTTTCAGCTTTCTTCCCATCCAAAATAGTACAGGTTTCAGGGGTGTGATAGAAAACCAAAATGTGTGCAGAGATGTGAATTTTGTGCCCAGCTCTTCATTTGGATTTGGGGTGGGAGATATCAAATCATGCTAAATGAAATACACAACGGTTCATAAAACAGTAGGAAATGTTAAAAAAAAAAGAAAAAGAAAAAAGAAAAAAAAGATGTTGCAGAAACTTGGATAGGAACCAGGATTAGGGTCTGATGTTTGGTTTTCTAAGTAAACACGTCTAGCTTTTTATTTTACAA
The DNA here is from genome assembly GCA_004023965.1 of Spilogale gracilis. Lineage (NCBI taxonomy): Eukaryota > Metazoa > Chordata > Mammalia > Carnivora > Mephitidae > Spilogale > Spilogale gracilis. The sequence continues at coordinate 51,617 of PITA01001708.1, read as the reverse complement.
ATAACAATCTGGAAAGATGCATTAGGGAATCTAAATGCAAAATAGAAATGAGTTTATCCAGGTAAGTAAGGTTTTATTAAACAATTTAATTCATTCCAGTTCCTTTGGAAGAAACTGTGGGGTATGGTTAATGTATTGAGCCAGACAGAAAGTGCATTCATGAAGTCACCTGCATTTAATATACAACTGTCAGAAAACTGCTCACCAGCTCTTTCCCGGAGAGGAACAAGCTGAAGTAGATTTTTATTTTGGTAAATGCAACAACAGAAATGACCAATGAATATTTAAGGCAAGGAAAGTCTCAAACCGGAATGTTAGCAGCTGAGAACACCAAGAGAATTTTGCAGCACCGAGAGTCTCCGAGAATTCCACTTTCAAATGTGTGTGCTGGAAAGAGATTTTTCAGATGTGATATGGGCGGGAAAGGAAAACAGGGGGATAAAAAAAAAGAAAAGAAAAAAAAACTAAGCCAACTGGAATTAAAACATGGGTCCCAACAGATACCATTAAACAAATAAATCAACTTATGAAATAGGTCTGTAACAGTCATGGTCGAACCAGAAAATTCTCAGAACAAGTATAATCATTTTATAAGCATGTAAAAAAATCCTCTGTTCCTATAATATTCGTTATTGGGAAAGCTAGACAGGTTTGCATGGACGTTTTTGCTCTCTGCTTGGTATCCCTGGTATTTGCAGTTTCAGAAGAGGTATTTCCTACATCTTTTGGCAAAAGAAAAATCATTGCTTTTTATATTAAGGGGTTTACCAGGCGTCTGGTAAGAAGTCATAAAATTATTCCTGATTACAAATACGCTCGGAGGCTCAGTAATGCTGCGAGGTCTGCACGCTGGTGCATTGCTGTGCTCAGAGTTATTCCTCGAGCACCTCTTGATGGCTTCCCTCTGTTTTCTGAACTTCCTCGAATTGTTCCTTGACCTGGACTCTCATATTTTCAATGTAACCTTCTATCTCCATTTCTAACATAGTCGCGCGGGTCCCAGAACATGCACTCGGTGCCTAGGCTGAAAGAAGCTGGTCAGACGTACCCCTGAAGAATGTAAAGATATGTAGCAGCTGCAAAAAAACAGCTGGAAGATTCCTAAAACAGCCCAATGTAGAATTACCTTAAGATCCGGTAATTCCACCTCTGGGTAGACACACATGTCCAAAAGAACGGGAGGCAGGGCTTGAACAGATAGTTCTGTGCACCAATGTCCTCAGCAGCATTATTCACAACAGTTAAGGGTGGAGACAACCCACATGTCCATCGATGGGATGAACGGATACGCCGAAGGCAGTGTGATGCGCGGACAACGGAACATCATTCAGCCATAGAAGGAAGACAGATCTGCGGTACGCCGCAGCACGGAGGAACCTTGAGGACATGTAGGCTAAGTGAAATTAGCTAGTTACACAAGATGCATTTTTACAAAAAGACAAATACTGCATGATCCCACTGATTCGAGGTCCCTAGAAGAGTCAAATCCATAAAGGCAAGGAGCAGGACGGCGGTGCCAGGGACTGGGGGAGGGGAACGGGAACTAGTGTTTAGGGGGGACAGAGTTTCGGTTTTATAAAATGAAAAGAGTTCCGGTGGTGGAGGCATAATGGTGTTGTGTGCTTCGTGTCCCTGATGTACACTTAAAAACTGTTAAAATGGTAAAATGTTGTGTATGTTTTGCCATACAAAAAAAAGTAACCCTGAGAAAATGAGCTATTTCTCAAGTCTTTTTTTTTTTTTTTTAAGAATTTTATTTATTCAACAGAGAGAAACACAGCTAGAGAGGGAACTCAAGCAGGGGAAGTGAGAGAGGGAGATGCAGGCTTCCCACCGAGCAGGAGGCCAATATGGGGCTTGGTCCCAGGACCCTGGGATCATGACCTGAGCCCAAGGCAGACGCTTAACGTCTGAGCTACCCAGATGCCCTCAAGAGTCCTTATAGAAGTCCTGTTGGAGGAGTCCAGAAGCATGGCACGTACCATGGCCAGAACTCAGGACCATGCGAATAGAAGGAGCGCAGTGGGGAGACCAGGGACCTGGGTTCAGACCTGGCTCCCCAGAAGCCATGCCCGGGTGGGTAGCCATTCTGGAGAGTTGTTCGAGGAAGTGAAGCCAGACCTTGGGGTCATGATAGTACCAACTGGCACTTATAGTTTACAAAGCGATTCCATTTCATTGTTTCCATTGCCTTGGCACAATCTGTGAGGTTAGTCGTAACGTAATCCACCTTGTACTGGTGAGAAAACCAGTGTGGGCTTGCCTGTAGGGACTACATGTGCAGGGGGAGAGACTGGAACAGTGTCAGGAGACCCTATATAGAGACTCTTCCTCCCTGGTACGTCAGTGTCTCCAGGAGGAAAACTGAAGAGCCTCATCACCTCTCGATAGCCCTCTCCTCCAGGAAGACTTCCTGGAATGCACAGTGCCCAACTGGCATATCTCCCCCGGGAAGGGGGGATCAATCTGTCCATAGCTTACAGGGCTGACACAAAGGTGTAGAGTTGGTTTCCCCAGAGTATCTTCTTGGTGCTGCCTTCCCTAGAAGGATGCAAGTTCTCGAGAGCAAGCCTGCAGAGAGCAAGCCTTCCCTTGGGTCCTCTACCGTGCCTAGCTGGGGACACACTGAGAGCTCAAAAGGGCTTGTAAATTGGAGCCAGACTGTGGGGGGTGAGTCTGGAGAAGACTTCAGTGGTGATTCCTCTCAGCAAGCTGGCCTGCTCCAGAGGGACCCGCGTGGAAGGAGCCCTGAGACACGGCAAGGCAGCCGCTGCCCTATCAGTGGGCTCAGGTAGACAACGCTTCTGTTGTTTCCAGTAAAGAAAACCTCCATCCCTGCTCTCTCATGTACCTCGAGCCCTGTGCCCTGGGACCTGTTTCCCAATGCGCAGAGGAGCATGGGGAGGTCAAGGTGAAGGTCCTGCCAAGTGTAGCTGGGACGAGAGACTGAACCTCCCTGCTTCAAGGGCCTTCCTGCCACACACCAGTGCTGGGTGGCTAGAGTGAGGGCAGGGCACTCGAGGGCAGAGGTGACTGCAGAGTCTGGGGCTAGGGCGTGGGGCACAGCAGCAGGCGGGAGGGGGCTGCTGGAAATCCCTTCTAGAATCCTCTCCCAGGTTAAGATTGGGGGGGGGGGCGTTGCTAGGTCCTGCAGGGGCCTCAGTGTACAACCAAAGGACAAATGTGACCAAAGCTCAGAGCATCCCCAATTTGACAAGCGACTTCAGGTTCGATGTAATTGAGGCTTGGTTTCCCCATTTGTGAAAATGGAATTAATAACAGCCATCTGCTTTCCATGGAAGACTAAAAAGAACAACAAAAGAAGAGGTATGAAAATGCTGAAGAAGCTTTAGGATGCCACAGATGTCACAGGGCTTGGTAGGCACTGGTGGTCAGGAAACGTTTGCTGAATGACTATTAAACAGCCAGCCTTGTCATTCAAATAGCTCTGGAGGCCCACACATACGGTATGATCACCTCAGAAGACCCCTCCCTCCCATGCATATGGACTTTACAAGCACTTAGCTGACTTGCTTCATAGGAGCCTGGGGTGTGAGAGAAGACGGCTTCTGCGATGCGAGGGAAGAACCCGAGTCCCCAAAGGTGACTTGACTGGTTGTGCCAGATCTCAGGGCTGGCTGGTGGAGGAACGGCACGTCTGGTTCCGGAGACAACGCTCTTCCTGGTTAGAGAGCAGAGAACTCTTGGCCTCCTTCCCCCGCAAGGTCACAGGCCGCTGAGATCGCACAGCTAGAATAAAGAAGAGGGAAGAGCTACCGCTCCCTCACTTCCTAGTGACGTAGGTCCCCATGAGTCCTCAGGGACAGGGCTTTGATACTGTTCTTGTCTGGATCTAGAAGGTCTTGCCCGGTGCCTGGCACACAGGGACTCAATGAATGACTGACTGATTGAATGAATGACTGAATGATGATCCAAGCAATCATCCCAGTTTTGAGATGCTTTTTTTTTTTAAGAGTTTATTAATTTATTTGACACAGAGAGAGAGAGAGAGAGAGAGAGATCACAGGTAGGCAGAGAGGCAGGCAGAGAGAGAGGGGGAAGCAGACTCTGAGCAGAGAGCCGATGTGGGGCTCGATCCCAAGACTCTGAGATCATGACCTGAGCCGAAGGCAGAAGCCTAACCCTCTGAGCCACCCAGGCGCCCCAAGATGCTTTTTATCTGGAGAAGAAGGCACCGGCACCTACTGTCTCCCCAGCACCCTGCTTCCTGCAGAAGAGCATTGCACTAGATGTCTTCCAGGGCCCTGTGGAGGTCTGGCCAGAAAGGTACCACGTGGAGAAGAAAGGCAAACACAACTATAAGACAAGAGGAGGTCCGAGGGGGCCACACAGGATGGCCTTTGCCAATGCCAAGAGCAGAGCCAGCTTTGAGGACCCCAGGCTCAGAAGGGGTGTCCCAGTTTCTTGGAAGCTCCTGAGGCAGGGCCCAAATTAGGGTGAGGAAAATAAGGCCCTCTCTTAAGAACAAAAATTAAGGGACAACCAAAAACTCAATAATCAACATAAACGACACTTTAATATAGACTTTTAAAATCAAAATTAACGCCAAAATTCCAAGATGAGCAAATTATCAAAATTTTATAAGATCAGTAGTAGATGGGCCAAGCCATTATTGGAGCCCAAGGCAGAAGGAAACATGTGTGCCTCAATGTACACCTTTTTTTAAAAAAATATTTTATTTATTATTTGATAGAGAGAGACACAGCAAGAGAGGGAACACAAGCAGGGGGAGTGAGAGAGGGAGAAGCAGGCTTCCCGCTGAGCAGGGAGCCCGATGTGGGGCTCGATCCCGGGTCTCCGGGATCATGACCTGAGCTGAAGGCAGTCGCCCAACCAACTGAGCCACCCAGGCGCCTCTCAATATACACCTTTTGACATATTTTTCAATTGTTAATTTTTTCCCCAGAACACTAAAGTAGTTGAAAAAAATCATTGAGAAACTGAAAAGTAGTGTATTAAAACTTACACGATTATTTTAAATTTAAGTATTTTATTAATATCCCAAAGAGAATTTATTATGATTTTACTTTTCTGCCTTTAATGGAAGCAAACTTATTAATATTTTCAGAAATCTACTTCTTTGTGAATCTTATTTGCAATGGAGACAATTGCCATGCTTGGTGATTTCTCTCTACCAAGTACAACTTTAAAGAATGTTCACTCCACTTCAGTGTACTAATCCTTTATTTAAAGTTTTGATATTTTCTCCATCATGGCTTTTTCTGCATTAATTCTAATTGAAAAACTATTGCATTAAAATATAATATCTTGGGAGTTTATTGTTTAGTGGAAATAGGCAGTAGTGACATCTATATGACATTGTGAATGCACTTGAGGTCACTGCTGCATTTTAAAGTAGTTCCACTGGTAAGCTTTATGTTGTGTATGTTTAACACAATAAAAAATATTTCTCTTGATGATTGAGTTTTTCAGATCCCCCTTAAATTCTGTGCCTAAGGGGAGCCCCTTGCTCACCCTAGCCTCAACCATAACCATGATGCAGAGGCCCAGGAGTAAAGCTGAGATCCAGTGTGCTTGTCCCACTTATTTGTTGGAGGTAAAAAAAAAAAAAAAAAAAAGGAATTTGATCCAGAAGGTGGGAAATGCTTTAAGACGCATCAAGAAAAGAGGGATTAGAATTAATCAATGCCCAAGTTTCACATGACGAAGAGAAAATACAGAAGACTGGGTCCTTGTTTTCACAGAGAAGAAACATAAGGCTTCTGGAAGGCATGATTTCCAATTTACCAAATCATGTCCGCTTAGCAGCAAGTGTTTATTGAGCACTTAAAGAATTGCACTAAAGCTTTCCTTTCCTTCTCTCATTTAATTCTAACAACAATGCAATGGAGCGAGAGGCTCACATTATCTTCATTTGCAGACAGGTAAACAGAGGCACAGGAGATTAAGAAAATTGCCTAAGGTCACACAGCTTGTGAGTGGCCGAATGGGAGTTAAAAGCCAGGTCCCTGCCGCTCTGGCTCAACACCTCTACCCTCTCTCATCTCTCAGACTATCAGCAGCTACCAATTACAAAGGGCCTATCCACTTTCCAATAGAATATTGTTCTTTTCCTTCTTCCAATCACTTATGCGTTCGTTCATCCAGTAAATGCATATCGGCTCTCAGTTGGGCACTATGGATGGGAAACATGAAGGTGACTGACTCGGGATCTTGACCTCAAGAGGGCTTGGAGCTCAACAGGAGGGAAAACACCCTAAGACATGTGGCTTTGCTGAAAGGAAGTTACACCATGGTAAGTGTGGAGGAAGCACAGTGCAAACCCGGATCTGGAGGTCACACATTGCTGGGGCCATCTGGGAGGGCTTCCAGGAGGTGATGACTTTGCAGCAGTTCTGGAAGCCTGAGCAGATTCCCAATGCTCCAGTTCCATGAGGACATTTTGCCTGCATGTAAAGAGGATGGTGAGGGGTACTGGAAGGAGCAGCAGATTGGAAGTTCTGGGTCCTGGTTCTGGTCTCTTCTCTGTCTCTAACCACCTGAGATCTTGGGCAACGCACCTACTGATCCTGTGGGGCCTTGGTGTTCTCATTTGAAAAAAAAATGCAGGCCAGATCCCGCATTACTGGCTCACCATCAGAAAGACAAAGGAGAAAACATACATCAAATGTCCAACAGATGTGTCAGAGAGTAAAATATTTTGGCTCTGGAGATGAAAACAATAGCAATTAATTATAAAAAGGTATGCAGAATTGTCTGGTGAGGGTAATGGAGTGTGTTGGAGCAGGAAAAGGTGCAAGCTGTTCGCTCTGCTCTGTGACTCCCCGCGCTCTGTCTAGCTTAGATATCTGTCCAGTATTTATTTTGAATAAATTCCTTGAACATATTAGTGGGTCGTTTTGATTATAAAAATAACAAACGAAGTAACTGCATAATCAAGAGCGGTCCTTGAATACTGAGAGGGCCTCAGCCCTCTCCCCTCCTGCTTTGACAGCCAGAGAGGGGGGCGTATTCATCATCAACCTTCAGCGTCCTTCTCCAGAGCTGCAAATGGGCTGTGGCCACCGCCTGCTTGCCATGCAGGCCGATTTTTGACAACGTGTCTGAGAAGAGTTTGGAAATTCTTGTCACAGCTGACAGGGACAAGCTCGGTTAGGACGGCGATTACTGTAAGGAGGCGGGAAAAGCTCAGCGCTGCCCCGGCGGCCTCAGGGGGAGCAGGGGCAGGGCGGTATTCGGGATGAGGCAGCGACTCTGGGTCCCAGGTGCATCTCCAGCCTTCCGGAAGGGTTGGACGTGGGCTGGCCCTTCCCTACTCTGCCCCCTTCCTGGTGCCTCAGCTCCCAGCCTGCTCTGCTCCTCCTGCTCGTGGACCTACCACTCACCAAGGCCTCCTTTAAACAGCTCACCTGCACACCCAGAGAAGGTGACGTTGGCCTATCACTAGCCAGTGGCTTCCTAGCCGCCCCTGGCCCAATCAGCTTTGCCCATCAGAGTGACACTCCTGGTCCAATCAGCTTTGCCCATGAGATAAGGTGCCCATCCTTGGCCCAATCGGCTTTGCCTACCAGAGTGAGGTACCCACTTCTGGCCCAATCAGCTTTGCCCATGAGGGTGGGGCTCCAGCTCCTGGACCAATCAGCTTTGCTCATGAGATGAGGCGTCCACCTCTGATCCAATCAGCTTAGGCTGGGGTGGAACCCTCGGCAGGCTCAGTGAAGAGCATTAGAGTGGGCAGCTCCTTCACAGTTCAAAGAGGAGGCTGTTTCTGGTGGTTTCTCTTCCTGGAGATTTCGCATTGGTGAGAGAAAAGTCAGGAAAGGCTGCGCTTTACTTTCTCTAAATAATTCTAACAATGAGAGGGGGAGAGGAAGAGTTGCCAACACGTTTATGGAACTCTTGCTCTGTTCCAGGCGTTGGGTCTTACAGACCTTATCTGATTTACAAAATTCTGCTGATTCGCCCAAATCCTGCTCCAAATGCCCTCTTTTCCCTTCCCCCTGCAGCACCGTCTGCTGGGAGGCTGACCCCCGTGGGCCTTGTGGGCGGGGCTCCCCTGGCCCGGGACTTCCTGGGGGTCCAGCCAGTGGGAGGCATCAGTAGGAGGCAGGAGGGCTGGGGAGGGGGGAGACCAGGGCCCCTCCGTCCCCCGCCCCCGCCCTGCAGAGCTGAGTGTGGCCCTAGACCCCTGCTACTTCTCTCTCAACGTGTCTGACTCTGTAGTTGTCGCTCCTTCTGGATTCCAGTATTTCCCCCTGCATGTCCCCACTCCACTGTCCCTGTTGCTAGGGCCTGGGGTAGTTACAGCGGCGCTGCAAGCCACCACTTCCTGAACAGGGGCTTCGTATGTAAACTCTTCTTGAATAATCCTAGAATTATCTTGTTTCAAGATTGCCACCTGTTTCCCAGCTGGAACCTGATTGATCTCTCACCCCCACCAGTTAGCTGTTCCTCTAACCCCTCTTTAAAGAGATTAGGAAGTCAACACAAGCAGGTTAAGGAATTTGCCCAGTGTCACCCAACAGAAGGACAGTGAGGTCCCATATCCTGTCCTGTCTGATGCCACAGCCAAGCTCTTCATTACTAAATTGGGCTCAGCCCGGCTAGCCATGTGAGAGTCACCCTGGGGCTGGGGGGAGGGGGGCTCTGGGGGCCACAACCTAAGCAGTGTCCTCTCTGGAAGTGAAAGACCAAAGACTGGGTAGAACTAGCCAACTCCAGAGGGAGCATTGCCCTTCTGAGCCTCAGCAGGGGGATTCTCCATGGGGTGAAGAGCAGGGAGGGACTGCATATAAATAACAGACAGAGGAACAAAGGAAGAGGGCAGGGAGGAAGCCAAGATCAGGGAGAAGGAAAAGGGAAGCCTTGAAGAAAAACAGCTTTGGCTGCAGACACTCAAAAATGTTCCAGGAGACAGATGAAGGATGAGCCGAGATCCTCCTCAAGGACAAGTTAAGAACAGACTTTGCCCAGATTATCTCAGAGAGAAAGAAAAGAAGATGAGAGGTCCTAGGGACGCTCTGGGGTTACCTCTAAGATGCTATTATTGACAGTGGGGGAAATTGTGGATTTGAAGGTCCCAGAGGTGGGAGCAGCACTGCTCTGCATAAGAGGACTGTACCTAGAGCAGATGGCCAGGGGGCTGCTCCGAGGACAGCAGGGAAAAGCATGGATAGGTGTATTCTGACCACTGGGCTGTAGGGACAAGGGGGTGGAGGGGTGGGAAGAGGGCCAGCTGGGCGGTAACTCCAGGTGAAAGCCAGAGTGGATTGTTCAGACTCTCCAGGGTGGCCAGAAGGGATCAGGCAGGCAGGAAAGGGGGAGGAGGGATAATGCAAAAGACCCAGGACTTGGGAGAAAAGGGGATCTTCTAAGCGTTTAGAAGCAGGAAAGAAAAGAACATAGGGAACAGGAAAGAAATGAGAATAAGAAGGGGCCATCTTTCAACCTTTATAGTTGTGGGTTGAGCTGTGCCCCCCACAAGAGATCTATTAGAGTCCTGTGACCTTATTTGGAGATGGGGGGCTGTTATCAAGATATAATGGACATAGAACATTGTGTTTGTTTTAGATATACACATGATGATTTATGTGTATAATGTGAAATGACCCCTACAGTAATGTTAGTTACCATCCATCACGTCATAGAGTCTTACATTTTTTCTTGCGATGAGCACCTTAAATATTTACTGTCTTCACAGCTTGCAAATATGCAAGACAATAGCTTTAACCAGTCAGCCTGCTGCCCGTCACATCCCCAGAAACTCTCTATCTTATAGACTGGAGGTTTCTACTTTTTGATCACTTTCACCCAATTCTCCCACCTCCCATCCCTGCCTCTGCTAACCACAAATCTGTTCTCTTTATCTGTAAGTTTGGTGTTTTTTTTGTTTTGTCTTGTTTTGTTTTTTTGGGGGGGTTTGGTGGGTGTTTGTTCTTAGATTCCGCATAAAAGTGAGATCATACAGTATTTGTCTGCCTTTACTCTGATATATTTTACTTAGAACAATGCCCTAACGTTCCAGCTCTGTTGTTGCAAATGGCTGGATTTCTTTCTTTTCATGGCTGAATAATATTCCATCGTGTATGTTTAGAGACCACATCTTTTATTTTCTTCTTCTTTTTAAAGATCTTATTTATTTATTTATTTATTTATCTATCTATCTATCTATCTATCTATTTATTTATTTATTTATTTGACAGAGAGAAACACAGCCAGAGAGGGAACACAAGAAGAGGGAGTGAGAGAGGGAGAAGCAGGCTTCCCGCGGAGCAGGGAGCCCGATGTGGGGCTCGATCCCCGAACTCCGGGATCAGGACCTGAGCCCAGGGCAGATGCTTAAGGACTGAGCCACCCAGGCGCCTCGAGACCACATCTTCTTTATCTGTTCATCCATTGATGGACACTTAGGTTGTTTCCTAGGTTGGCTATTCTAATGGAGATAGGGTCTTTACAGAGGAAATGGAGTCATGATGAGATCCTTAGGGTGGGCCATCTTTCAGTGTGACTGTGTCCTTATAAAAAGGGGGAAAGTTGGACACAGAGCGGTGCCTGGGGGAAGGCCTAGGAAGAGGGAGGGTGGGAGTGAGCCAAGGAACACTCAGATCTCCAGCAACACCAAAAGCTAAGCAGGATGGAAGGATTCTTCTAGATCCTTCTATAGGTTTCAGAGGGTCTGTGGCCTTGCCAACAGCTTGAGTTCGGATTTTCAGCTTCTAGAAGTACGGGGCAAGAAAGACCCGCTGTTTTAGCCTGCTGTTTTGTGGCCCTTTGCCACAGCTGCTCTCAGGCAGTGATACAACAATCATGGCAGCTGGGGCCAATGGAAAGGGGCAGTAAATGCCTGGTGTGGCCAGCTGGGGGGGTCCTGGTGGTGGCCACGATGGGGTCCCAAGCCAGGCAAGAAAAGCACCAGGAACTATTCCACCAACACCGTTCTATCTGCTGCCCCCCCCCGCCCCCCAACTCCTGACACTGTTCCCTCCGCCAGAACATGCTTCCTTCAACTTTACCTCTGGAGAAATCCTCCCCATCTGTGAAGACAGGGCCCCAAGGCTCACTCCTTTATGAGATTTTTCCTCCTTCCAGCCTTTCTGGGACTCCATCAGAAGGTCTTGATCTCGTCTTGATCTCGTTGCTCAACTATCATGAACGTTACTTGGGAGAATGCCACTGCTGTCTGCCTCGCTTGTCACAGGGACACCTCTCCGCCCACCTTCCTTCCTGCTGCCCATCTGACTTGGCTTTCACTTCCCCCTCTGCTCCCAGCATGAGCTGCAGCACTGACAGGAGGACCCTAACCCACCTTTGATTCTTCATCTCCCACTCCTATAACATCAGGAGCAGGAAGCCCAGACAATAATGTTTTTATACTTTTCAAAACTGCTTTAAATGTCTCGTTAAGTAATCACATGCTTAATATTGCCGGGAAATGGTCTCTAAATGCCAGAGTGGGAGAAAGCATTTTTCAGAGTACAGGAAATGATACAGTTTTCGTTCAAGTCTCCAGTTCACTTCTAAATGGAGAAACAGAATATTCCCAAATCCATAAAAAAATTGATAGATAATACAGATGTTCCTTGCTTTACAAAATAGATTGTCCCAGCAATATTGGGTGTAAATCAAATTTCTTAAAATCGAGTTACACTGGAAATGCACCATGGGAGCGTGCTTTTAAAAGGAATCCTGCAATGAATTCTTTTGTAAATCAAAGAGATTCTCATTCATTTGGTCATTCAGCCATTTATTTATTCGAGCAGTTCTCAGTCCTGGCCAAACATCGGAATCACCTGGGGAGCTTTTAAAAAATATACCATATTGAGGCCCCACCCCTAGAGACTTCTTTTTAATTGGTCTGGGGTGGGGCCCAGGCCTCAGTATTTTTAAAAACTCCCAGAAGATTCTGATGTGCAGCCAGGCTCGAGAAGCACTGGTTTATTCAATAAACATTTATTAAGAACCCTCTAAGTCAGGCCTGGACCGAGAGCTGGGAATTGAACAACTACTAATAAGATACAACTTGTTTCCTCTCAAGAGCTTAGAGCCTAGAGGCCAACGCAGGTACATTGGCAGGTAATTTCCCTTGCAGTGTGAAGGCTGGGAATGATATATTGGCGTTCGTCTACTTTATAAGTGTAGATTTTTCATACGGGTCATTGGGCTTTTTGTCTCAGCTGAGACACAGTCAGATAACATCTTCAGCACGGCTCTATGGGATATGTTCACATAGATCCAAAAGATTTCTTTGCATTGTATACCTTTCTCTGTATCTTTTAGTATTTCTGGGGCCTCGTATTTCAGACCTCTCTCTTAAACATTGTAGAAGTCCATCTTAAATTCATTCTGGGAAATCCCAGTCTTTTAATAGATGAGTTTGATGCATTTATGTTTGCTGGGTGTGGGGGAGCTGACTTGCACCCTCTGGGCTGTTTTCCACTTCCTGTGGTTCCCTCTGCTTCTCCCTTGTCTCTTTCCCTGCTTTGCAACATTCGATCAAGCCTCTGTTAGTTTCTTTGCCTCTGTTAATTATTTGGAAGTCATTCCTTTTGTAATTTTAGTGTTTGACCTTACATGTTTCAACTGGAGGGCTTGACTTCTAAATTAAAAGATAACTCTCTCATCCTCCAGGACCATACAATGATTTTAGAATGTTTTACCTCTCATCTTCCACTGCTCCATTTTCATCTATTTTTTTTTCTTTTGTCCAGTGTTTTAGCTCTTTCTTGTGTTTAAAATTCCCCTAAACCATGGTTTCTTTTTCTTTGTATATAATGTTTCTATAGTTTTAAACAATATACTTGCTAATTTCATTCTCTGCCATTGCTTCTTGAATCCCACTCCATTTTTATAGGATCAAATGTTTTCTTCCTTGAGGTCTGTGTTTATTAAGGTCTACAATCTCTTGAATGCATTTCTGAAATTCAGAAAGCTTTAATAATAATAATAAAATTATTTAGGGGCACCTGGGTGGCTCAGTTGGTAAGTGTCTGCTTTAGGCTCAGGTCATGATCCCAGGGTCCTGGGATCGAGTCCTGCATTGGGTTCCCTGCTCTGTGGGGAGTCTGCTTCTCCCTCTGCACTCCCCCAACTTGTGCTCTCTCATTCTCTTTCTATTTCTCTACCTTGCTCTGTCAAATAAAAAATAATTATTTCAAGTATTTTCTACAGAAATATGAATGGATATGGTCAGGAAAGTCTGCCTGAGACTGCACTGCAGGCGGGGAGTCTGCTTCTCCCTCTGCCTGCCACTCCCCCTGCTTGTGCTCTTTCTCTCTCTGTCACATAAAAAAATAAAATCTTTATAAAAAAATTTAAAAATAGGGGTGCCTGGGTGGCTCAGTTGGTTAAGCGACTGCCTTCGGCTCAGGTCATGATCCCGGAGACCTGGGGTCGAGCCCCACATCGGGCTCCCTGCTCGGCGGGAAGCCTGCTTCTCCCTCTCTCACTCCCCCTGCTTGTGTTCCCTCTCTGGCTGTGTTTCTCTCTGTCAAATAAATAAAATCTTTAAAAAAAAATTTTAAAATAAAAAGGGAGTGCCTAGGTGGCTCAGTGGGTTAAGGCCTCTGCTTTCAGCTCAGGTCATGATCTCGGGGTCCTGGGATCGAGGCCCACGTTGGGCTCTCTGCTCAGGAGGGAGCCTGCTTCCTCCTCTCTCTGCCTACCTCTCTGCCTACTTGTGATCTCTCGCTCTGTCAAATAAATAAATAAAATCTTTTAAAAAAGTTAAATAAATAAAAATAAAAAGGAATTTGGTTTAAAACCCAAAGATTTTAAACACCCTCTGAGAAGGTCATCTTTTGGTGCCCCAGCCTTTGGACCATGACCCACAGATCCCAAGAAGCTCTGTGCCTGTCAGATACTCCCTTCAGCAGATAATGTGCTTGGGTCCATGATGCTGGCCCTGCCCCAAGTGTCACCCCTCTCGGGTACTGGGCCAGCAGAGAGCTGGGGGGCAGGGGTTGGCCTTCCAGGGACCCAGAAGGCACTCAGTGACCCGGGAAGGAGGGTGGTGAAGCTGTGGGTAGGGGCCAAGGGCTGCCACGGGCTCCTGCAGCACAAGCAGCCCAGGGCAGGGAGGATGGGGTGACTCAGGAGGGGGCTCATCCACTAGGGCCGCATCTTGTAGGAAAGGCTGGGTTATGTCAGATCTGCTCTTTGGAAGGAGCTGTCTGGGGGCTGGTGCGGGAGCCCCCCCGCGGGGGGAGGGGAGGCTGGAGGGACTGCATCTCTACCTCCCAGTAGGGCTGCGGGGGGGAGAGGGGGGGACTCCGGGAGAGCACGTGCGTCAAATCTTGATGCCTATTCTGTTCTGTCCTTTGATCACATTTCCTGTCCTCCTTATCTCTCTCTCTCTCTCTCTCACTGGAGCCTTCCTCTGCTCTCTTCCCCGGATGGATTTCACCACCTTCCCATCCTCTTTATGGTCTTCTTCTTTTCAGAAAGTCTTTCATTTAGGAGAGATGTAATGGGGTGTGGGGTGAAGAGGCATTAGAGAATTATTCCAGCCCCTTTTATGTGCGTGATGGAAGCATAGATCACCTCGGGGCGGACGTTCCTCCTTCTTTTTTTCTCTTTATAAATCTGATGACTTTTGAGTCCTCAACAAACACAACACAGGCATATTTTTCTAGTATAAAAAGTTTACAGATTGCAGATTTTTAAAAAAACATTTTATTTATTTATTTGACACACAGAGAGAAACAGTGAAAGAGGGAACACAAGCAGGGGGAGTCCGTTCTGTGCTCGTTTCCTCTTCTTTCAAGCAAAAATAATGATGCCTCATTCATAGGATGACAGAGGAGATTAAATACAATAAAACACATGTTGATTAAGATAGACTTCTTTTCCCCATTGCAAAACTGCAGGAAATGTTGGTCTTCAGTGAAAAGAAATTAGAAGACTCTTAGCCTCTCTGTGGGGAACTTTTGATACCCAGTTGTAATGGCGACCATCCATGTGCTGGGCACGGTGCTGGTGACTTCATACACACTATGACAGATCTTTAGGACAGTCCCCAAAGGGTCCCCTTTCTATAAGTAAGGAGCCTGAAGCTCCAAGTGCTTACACGATTCATGACAGGTCCCACGTAGGGAAGCAGGTGAGTTGTGCCTTGAACTCTAGGCCCTCAGCCTCCCAAGCTTCTGCGGTTTATCTTGAAAAGAGAAATTCGACTTGGATGCGCTCTTTCTCCTCCATTATCCATTCAAGGCCACTGGGGTAAGCAAGACATGAGGGATTCTCACTTTTTTTCAGTTTCTATAGAAAGGAACCCATGAGCCCCAGCTGCTGCCCATATGAGCAGATGTTGTGGGCAGAAATGGGCCCCGCCTGCTTGCCCCTGCAGGGGAGAGGGCTGGCGAGATATGGGGGTGTCCGAAAGCAAAGGGGGGACGTCGGGAAGCCCTCCCTCTGGGGGGCTCTGATAGTTTGCTTTGGATCCCGGGGCCCCAGTGTTTGAAGACTGGGGAAGACAAGATGAGGCATCAGCAGGCCTGAGTGACAGGTGGCTCTCAGGAGCCACAGGGCAATGTTTGTCTCCCGCTGGGTTTTCTGGAAACCACAAAGGCCAAGGTTATGTTTTAAGTCAGGTTCCTGACAGTTCAGCTACCTCTGGGTCAGGTTGTGGTTGAACCCCTAAGCCCTCTGGAGAGCACAGGGGCTTTGAGATCAGCAGCCAGGGGGATGGAGGTAGGGGGTGGGGAAAGTAGGGGAGGGGTGTGGAGGGGATGGTTAGTCCAGCTCCAGCCCTGATGACTTCAGGCAAGTGGCTTTCTCTCCATCAGCTTGAATTTCTTGATCTTGAAAATGGGACGATCTGGCAAGTTCAAGGAAAGGGTGGAAGCCAGGGGCCTGGTGTCTAGTGTTGAGCTCAGCACTGCCTGGGACTTTCTGGAAACAGCATCTGCCTCTCTGTGTGTTTTCCCACCTCCCGATGCCATACTCCCACTGGGACCAAGGTCCTGCTGCTCAGGACTCTTCCCCTGCCAGGGACTCTGAGGGGCCTGAGAGGACCCTGGCTTCAGACCTCTCAGTAGCCGTCGGGAGATGATGGGGAGAGGTGGTAGCAGAGGGACAGAGGGTATGGACTCAGGGTTCCTCTCGGTGTCTCACCCCCTTCTGAGGTTCTGGCTCCTCAAGAAGATGTTGGACCAGATTGAGTGAATTGAAGGGAGCTGCATGTTCAGAGCTTTGAGAAACAGAAACTGGGGGTCAAGGCGTACCGTATCTATCTCTCAACCAAAATTCCCAACTGAGGTTCCTTCTTGCTCTTCAGATTTCCCAAGAAAATTGCCATTGCATCGAATCTCATGTAGGTTGGTTTTATTCATTCTTTCTTTTAAAATAGACCCCAGTTATAACCCTTTCTTTCCACCTTCACGTTGCCACCTTGGCTAGTCTCTACCATCTCTTTGTTGGGTTGCTGCAACCACCCCTAAACAGGTCTCTCTGCCCTCTTGAATTGGATCAGGTCCTTCCTCCACTCAAAAACCTTCAGTGGCTCCCTGTTTCCCCGTTAACTACTGCAGAGAGGTCCACCTTCAGCCCTTTCCACCTCCCTAATCTCATCCTCCTGGCTCCCATCCTCACAGCTCTGGTCACTTCTAACTGGCTATGATGTTCTCATTTACTGTCTGTATTTATTTTTGTCTCTCTCACTGAATCCGCTCCCCAAAAGGGCGGCCACTGCTGTGGAAACAGTAGCAGCCACGACATATGTTCAGAAGCACGAGAGATGGGAGCGTGGGGTGGCAGGAGCTCAGAGGAGGGGCACACCCTGTCTTGGAACAAAAGGAGCAATGCTCTACAGAGAAAACTTGAAATATGACAATCTTGAAATACTTTCATTGGCAAAAAGCATAATGCACTTCGGGTCAGGTTAGTTACATCACAGATTTTCAAAATTCAGCACTCGTGGATTCTTAAGATCCCTAATTTTCACAATGTTAGGACTACATAGGTATCATTGGCTGCTAAGCTGTATAGTACACTGTGCGTGAATGATATTAATTAGTGCTTGAATTATACTAGTTTTTCCTTATATTAATTGATTGGTAGCCTTATAAGAAGAGGAAGAAAGAGCTCTCTCTTTCTGCATGTGCACACGTGGGAGAAAGGCCATGTGAGGACACGGGGAGAAGGTAGCCCCGAGCCAGGATGAGCACTCTCCCCCAGCTGCTGGCTCCAGAATTGTGAGAAAATGAATCTGTTGTTTAAGCCACCCCATCTATGGTATATGGTTACAGCAGCCCGAGCAGATTCAGAAACATGTCTTCTTCTTTCATGGTTTACTCCCTTATGGTATTGGGACACATCCTTTAGTAGCTTCCTCAGACAGGGTTAATGGAAGTAAAGTTTTTGAGACTTTCCATATCTATGATGGTGTTTACTCTGCCCTCACAGCCAACTGACACTTTGTGAATATCACTTTTGATTGGAAACCATTTTCCTTGGAGCATCATTCTGACCTCTTTGACCTTCCAAGTACTGAGGAATTCAGCACTGTTGTGATTGATGATTCTTTGCATGTGACCCATGCTTTCCATCTCCTGAAAGCATTTAAGATCCCTTTATCCCTGGGTTTCTTGACCATGTGCCTTGGTGAATACCTTTGTTTCTTGAGCTAGGTCTTGAGCTAGGTCTTGAGCTAGGTCTTTGGTGGAATGTTTCAATCTGGAAACACATTTGATTGTATTCTGCCAATCTTAATTGTATTCTTTGATTTTTTTTCTTTCTCTTGTCTCAGTTCTCTCATTCTCTGGAAACTCTAATTTGATATTAGACCTCCTGCATGAGCCTCTCATCCCTCATTTTCTATTTTCCTGCTCCTCTGTCTTTTTGTCATACTTTCTAGAAAGGTTACCTCAATTATATCTTTCAAACGTTAACTGGATTTTCATTTGAAGTGGGTTTCAGTTTCTAAGAGCTCTATAAATGACATCCGGTTCTTGGATATGATATTTTCTCTTATCTCTCTGAGGATATTAGTGTTTTTGAAGTCTCTATTCCCTACATGTTCCTTTGTTCTCTTTGCGGGTTTTAATGTTCTCCTCAAAGGTCCAATGATTCTTGTCTGTCTGTTCGTGTTTTAGAACAAAGCACTAAAAACTGGATTGGGAGCCTTGGATATAAGGCTCTGTGGATGGGTAAGCCTCTCTAAAGAATCATGGCTGTTTCATTGAGGGACCTCAAGTGTGAGTAGCTATAGTAATTTTTTTTCTCTCACTAGTCAGTTTTCCCAGAAAGGTCTGCTCCAGGCTCATCCTTGTGGAAGATGTTGCCTGTATCCTGGGTGCCTAGATAGAGAGGGGACAGGGATCTTACCATTTAGAATGCCAACTCCTGCCCAATCCCCTGTTCTCAATATGGTGCCCACCCTACCCTCAGCTGTGTCTGGTGTCCTTGGGTTCTGACCCTCCCTAGTTCAGTTTTTTCAGAGAGTAACCTCAACCTTTTGCTAGCATGTGGGGTAGGTGCCCCATGGCAGAGTATTGTGGGGAACAAAAGCGGGGTAACTGCTCTTTACATGGTTTCTGGACCAATCTTGTTTTAAGAACAACTTGATCCTAACTCTTTGACATATCCCTGTAGCTTCCAATTCCTGAGTCTTTAGGGGCCTGATTCCTGAATCTGCTTGATTTGGGAATCCCCCACCCCTTCCTTCCCACAAGCACTCCTCTGCTAAATTGGTTACTGTTAGCTATCCAATAATTTTTGTTTTCTGGGACCTATCTCTCCCCCTTTAATTCTCTTGGTTCTTGTGGGTCCATACCTTCATTATTCCTTAACTATCATTTCAGAAAGTGTTAGAAAGAGAGGAGGCAATCGTGTATTAATTCTGTATGTATATTAAAATGTCATACCTTGGTGGGGAGGTCCCTGGGGGGAGCAGTTGGTTAAGTGTCCGACTCTTGGTTTTGGCTCAGCTTGTGAATTGGGGGTCATGAGATCAAACCCTATGTCAGCCTCCATGCTCACTGCAGAGTCCCCTTAAGACTCTCTCCCTCTCCCTCTGCCCCTCCCCCCCAATCCATCTTAAAATAAAATTTTAAAAATGTCACACGTGGGTGTTCTTTTTTCTTCAGTGCACGGGTCTTCTTTTCTCTGGACCGCACACAGCTACACACACTAACTCACGGGTATCCACGATTCAGTAAAAGGAAGCTTCAGACTTGCCAACAGAGACCATATGTTCACGTGATTAGTGAAAATTAGAACGAGTGGCCATTAGCAACACGTGGTGTGTGCACTGTGTTTAAGCATTTGTAACATTTGCATTTAGGAATCATGCTTGAATTAATAATAATAATGATAGCAAGTAATAATAACTACCACTTACATAATAACTACCATGACAACATAATCACAAAGCTCTTTACCAATTTGGTGTTTTATTATTAAATGTACTGTCATTTGTCTGAGGAAGAGAAGGAACATTGTGATGGACACAGCAAGCTTGGGACAGACTCTCATACTGGTCTTGGCCCATTGCCCCAATCCTACAGAGCCGCACAATCCTTGGGGGCGGGGTCCGCTAGTCCCTGAGTTGGCCTGATGTTCCAGGTCCGTGCCCCTGTTCCCTAAGGAGAACCGGCCAGAACCCAGGATGCTATGTGTGTGTGTGCTAGGGACTCTGATTCTTCCTGGGTCCTGAGGCCGCTGTCCCTGGGGCCAGCCCCTATTCCCATGTCTCTCTCTAGACCTCCAGCTCCCTCACCTGCCACCTCCTGGATGCAAAGATCTAGCTACTTCCAGACACATGAACCCCAAAGCTTTGGCAAACAAAAGGGCCTGTGATCTGCTGTAAAAAAGATTGGGGTGGAGAGGGAGCTTGTCCACTCCACATTCAGACTTGGAAAAAAATGAGCAGAAGTTGTCAGCTGTAGGGAAAAGAAACAGAAATGATGTTTATAAAGCACCTACTACATGGTGAGCCTTCAGTAGACACATTAGACCTCCCCCCCAACACCAGGTGGGAGATACTCACCATCTCCATTTTGCAGACCAGTCTCACGGACCTCTCATTGGTGGGACACTGACCACTCTCCATGTGGGGGAGCCTGGAGGCAAATCCAGGAGAGGAAAGGGGGATGTACTCCTGGCGGTTGCTACTGAAAGGGAAGAAGAAGATGCATGTCCTGAGAAGTCACTTGAGGCTACACCTTGTGGGAGGGGTTCCTGGCAGAGCCCTTGTCCTACCGAGGGAGGAAACACAGAGCCTCCTGGCTGGCCTTGAAGAAAACATCAAGGGGTCAGGTTCCATGCCGGGGGTCTGCCTGTCCTGTGTGGTGATCAGCGAGACCCCACAGCCCAGGAGAGGGATGAAGGAGGGGTGCTGTACGCAGAACACAACGGCCACGTGGGATGGTGGGCTCCCTTCCATCTGGGTTGCTTTTCGGCTGAAGGATCGTGAACGGTTGAAGGCTGAACCCCGGTCACGGCTGACTTGACTCCCCCTCAGAATATTTGATAGGGTTCGCATATCGCTCTCGCTCTCCCTTGAATCGTGACAAAAGGAAAGTATTCATTACCCAGCAGACAGAGCCCTAGGGCGGGAGCCCGTCATCTCTGATTTGCCTGTTAGCCCGGGCTATGGAATTAAATGCAGTTTTATTTTTATCTATTTGCATGGAAACTTTCCAGAGAAAACAACAATTTTAGTGACCTGCGCACTTTGTATCATGTTAATTAGGTTTGAAAACTCATATATTGTTTTCATAAGGGCTATTACATTTTCTCTAATTAAATTAAGGGGAAAATAAGGATGCACGGCAATGATATTTATTATTAATACCAGACTCCACAGGCGCCCAGAAAGTTAAATCAGAGGTAAAAAGCTCTTGAAGACGGGCTGGGCTTCAAAACAGCATGGTATGGTCCAGGTTTTCAGCAAGTCATTACTCGGACAGTTTTGGAAGAGGAGAAAGTGAAAAATGGACCCATTTGGGAGAAAACAGGCTTCTGGTCCTGGTTCATACAGAGAGTTTCTGGGGCGTTTACTACTGTTTCATTATAGTGCTTTTACCAAAATTGCAGCAACTGGGTTCCGGGGGAACTTTTCACTTGGGTTTCATGTGTGCTCAAAGGCTGTGTAGCCAGCCGGCTGGGATTTTCGTCCAACTCCAAATGGGCTTCCTTTATAAGGGAACTTGGTTTGAGAAAGTGAAGTAGGGCGGGCAGAGAAAGGAAGAGGGCCCCAGGTGGGCAAGTGTCCCATTGGAGAGGAAGGTTTGGGACATAAGATTATTCAATATGAACACCTACCATCCCTTGGCAAGGTCCCTTCTGGAAATGGGGCTGAGCTTGGGTCAGATTCCAGTGCGAAGAAGGAAGGGAGAGAGAGAGAGGAGAGTGGGCCCATCCCAAAGTGGTTCCGGGCAGAGAGGCAGAGCACCTTTCCTTGAGCGCGTGGCTAGAGAGGACAGTTGTCATTTGGGGCCACCTCCTCACACCCGTGTATTTCCCCTCCTCATGGGACCCTGACTTCATTTTGGGACACCCCCCTTGGATTGTAGCCTTAGTGGTCTAGTGGGTCCCGCTTCTTGCCCTCCTACAGCAGAAGCAGATGATTTCCAGAGGCTCTTCTGTCGCATCCTTCTTCTCCCTGCTCACCCCTTTGCCAGCCGGGCCATCTGGGCTCCCTATCTGGCACTGGGCCTTTGGGTGAGCTCAGAGATGGAAGACCGTCTGGGATATGCTCCTTCTCAGTGCAACACCTTGGGGAACCTGCTGTGCTGTCCTGAGAGCCGGAAGTACCCTCCGCTGTTCCAAGCTGGCTCCTTGCCTTTCTGTGTGGTCCCATGTGTTTCCTTAAATTCCTTTGCTTCTGGGTGAACCGGTGTTTGTTGCTGTCACCTGAGACCCGAGAGCTCTGACTGTTGCAATGGGTTTTGCACTGAGTGTGGGGCAGACGTGTGTTCCAGAGGAGGCTAAGGAGACCTGGGAGCCCCCCAGGGGGAGCTCATGCTTCTGCTGGTTGGGTTTAAGGACGAGCACTGGACTGGGAGTTGGGGTATCAATTTGAGTCCTGGCATTTCCACTGCACCCTGCTGGGGGACCTCAATCTGTTGGTTTTCCTTCTGGACCTCATCTTGAAGGTGAGGCATTTTGAGAATCACAGCAATAGCAACTAGAATTTATTGACTGCTTGTAGGGGCCACGCGATGGCCAAGTGCCATACATAATCTTTGCCTTCACCTCAGAAGACTGTGAGCCCCTGGTTCAGACACAAAGAAACCGACATCGACGAGGGCAACACGCATCCTCCAAGGACACGTGCCAAGAAAAGTAGACATACCAGGAGCCGAATCTGGGTCTGTTCTAGGTCTGCTAATGGTCTCCAAAGTCTCAAGTGACCATCTCTGTTTGCCCAGGACTGAGGGGCTCCACAAGGCGTAGACCTTTCAGGGCTAAAGCCAGGTCAGTCCCGGACAACCCGAGAGGGCTGACCACCCCACTCAGTACGCATGCAGCCTAAATACCGGGTGCATCTGGAACAGCATGGAATGTGGGAGGTTGCACTGGAAACCAATGAGCACATTCTAGAGATTCTCAAACCTCAGAGTCAAAACAATACCCAAATGGGGTTTCAGATACCATTTTCAATTGCTACTGAGCCCTGTCTGCATCCTCCAGTGGGGGCGGAGGGGGGCAAAGAAACAAACTCTGGTTGAATCCACAAACTTTCCTCTCATTTCAGGAGTGGCCCTTACCTCCTTTCCTGTCCTCAAGCCACCATGCAACGACTTGTCACCATCGCCCCCTCACTGAACACCAGCATTTCCAACTGTGGTACAACTCCACGCCTGAAAATGTTCCATGTAATTTGAAGTTTTAAGAAATTGAATTCTGTTTTCCAACTGGCTCATGGCATAATGATCTCCTCCAAGACCCAAGTGGCAGAGGTTTTAGCCTCTGGTCTCTTCATCTGCTTTACTCACCTCACTCATATATTGATTTATCATTTTGTCAGACATCTATTGAGCACCTACTGTATGCCCATCACCAAGCTAAGGACTAGGAGACCAGAGAGAAATGTGTTGACCACTGCCCTTGAGATGTCTTTACGGAACCAATTCTCATGCAAAACAGCAGAAGTGGGGTCTGCACTAAGGGAACACAGGGCTTGTAGAATGAAGGGGACAAGTAGGGAATCAGGTAAGCCAAAACAGTAAATGGATATGTGCTCTGATCCCTGTTCTTTCATGGCCTAGTTCCTATCAGAGCTCATCTCTCATTGCACACCGTATCATCATCATCTTGCTGTTCCTAACTCCTCATCCACACTCAAAACGCCGCAGGTACAAAGTATGGGCTTTGGTTGACCAGACCCCTCGTGTGTTGGAGTAGGCCTGCCAAACCAGGCAGAACTCTGCTGAAGCAGAGGACCCTTTTAGAATGTGACGAGCTGTCCTCTCTCAACCCTCCAAGATGCCAGGTCCCCAATTCCAATTTCTTAATTTCTCTACACAGAGTTTTTTTTTTTTTTTTTTTAATTGAGTTATCTCCAAAATTGGGTACTGCTACAGGCCAATCTGACAGAACAACAGGAATTCAGCCCCTTTCTGGAGCCAGGAAATAAGGACAGGGGAAGACTATGTCAGAAATGTTAGCAAATGTTAGAAAAATGTCAGCCCTTCCATGGTTATTATCATTGGCCATTTCCATAAACAATAAAGAAGAGACAGCCCTGGAGGGTAACACAGGATTCCTGGGCTGCAGGTAAGGAGACTCAAACCCTAGGACAAAAACATAAGAAGATTTGGAATTGAAGACAGCTATGTAAACAGCAAAGATTAAGCCTCCTGGGGGTTTGCAATCCTCACTGAAACTAAGTGTCCTTAAAAGTCAACATGTTGGGTTCTCAAAGACAGTCTTCTGAATAAGGCCTCAGATCTACCACCCACCACCCGTCAATCAGCCAGAGCTAATCTTACTGTCACACAGACTGGGGGAAAGCCATGGTCTCCTTAAAGATCCTCTAAACTTTAATTAAAAACCTTTGATGGATTCTCAAACACTAACAAAGACTGGTCCCCAACATGCTTCCTCCTTGTTGTCAGGAGGCCCTTGATCTAGTTTGCTCCCAGCTCCTTAAGGCAATGCTCCCAGCTCCTTAAGGCAATGGACAACACTTCGGGTACCTTCTCAAGCAGTATCCAGGCAGAGAACCCCCTCCCCCAGAGCTGTGATAAAGTGAGCATTGTCCTCTTGAGATGTAGTGGAAATTTCTAAGACTGCTGGATCCTTCTAGATTAATTGCACTGGGGAAAGAATGCTAAAGTCCTGAGGAGTCATGTTGGTGTTCAAAGCCAATGCCAGCTTCCAGTGTAAATCAGGGCTGGTTACCAGCTGGTTTGCACTAGCACATCTGTGCTGGTTGTGTACGACGGCCGACATCTATGATGGTTGGTCAGTGTCTACACCATTCTGTCTAGGAAATATTTTGTACTTGACTCCTGCTGTTGACCATTCCAACTTCACCTTGCTCTCTGTCCCTGCGCCATCCCATCTGCTCTAGGGATTGGTTGGGCAAGAGGGGATGGAAAGGAATGTGCCCAAATGATGTCTGTGTCCATGAGGTAGACCACTCCCTCCTCCTGCACCCCAACTCCGTTGCCCAGCTGATGTTGACCTCTTGCTCCAGCTCTCTTCCTCTGCTCACTCCAGTTGCCCTCTCCTTCCAACCCATCATGGGGGGAACTGCACATTGAAGTCTCCACCCCTTCCTCTGCGTCCCGAGTTCCTCTTTCTGCACTTTCCTGTCTCCCAGCTGCCTGCTAAGGTCCTGCCTGCCCAACCCTCAGTGATCTGCTAAACAGAGCTCCTGCAAAAAGCCAGCCCTGAACATTCTAGGCAGAACGAGTCCCTCCCTCTTCTTCCCTTCCTTCTTCTTGTAAAAACCCTTGGTGACTCAAAGTTCTGCTCAGCTTGCTTGGTCCAAGTGCCTTGTGAGTTGCTTTAGGGTGGGACTGGGATTGATGGCATCTGTGGCCTGCACAACATGTGGTGGAGTGCCCAGTGCATGATAAATGGTCGGTCTATTTAGATGCTGGTTTATTTAGATGCCAAGGGGTCTCCTAGCTCCACATTCTACTCTTTAGTGTTTGTTAAACTCCCACTTCTCAATCCAAAGTATATGGATGAGAGAAGAAGGCAAAACTCCAACAGTGACTTTCCTCTGGGCTGATGATGGCAGGGCTTCAGTGCTGATTTTGGGAGCAACATGTGGGGTAGTCATACACCTGGGGTCAGACAGGTCTATGCAACCCCAGCTCTACCAACCTGTAAGCTGTGTGGCCTGGGGGATGTCACTCAACCTTTCTGGGCCCCAGCTTTCTTATCAGTAGCACAGAAGTGATTACATCACACCTTGTTATCCTGAGGAGTTCATGGGATCATATCTGCCAAGTATTTACCCAGGGGAAGAAGGCCTGAAAGATACAAAATAGATGTTGAAAAGAGAGAGCTGAAGGTCTGGGGTTGGGGTGATTCTTTATATCTTGATACATATGATTAGGGTTCTGGTTCTCAGACATTAGCCATGGATCAGAATCACTTGGAGGGTTTGTGAGACCACAGATGCCTGGGCCCCACCCCTAGGTTTCCAGTTCCCAAGGTTTAGAGTGGGACCAAGAATTTGCATTTCTAACATGTTCCCAGGTGCTGATGCTGGTGGTCCAAGGGCCACACTTGGATAACCAGGGCCTTAGGGATTCACCAAGAGCATTGTTCTATGTTCAGAACATAATTAACAAATAAATAATTCCTTAAAGTTCCTATAGGAGGTAAATTTTAACTAAGTGGGATATTTTGAAATGATGCAGAAGTCTTATCCCAACATATTATTTCTAATTAGCAATAGATAATTATCTTACCCATCCATGGTCCACACTTGCTGACATGTGGCTCTGTGTTTGTCCAAAGAAGTCTTAAATCTGAAGGCTTGGTGGTGTTGATATAGCATATAGATAGACCTAATGAGCCCTTATCATTTATTCTTGAAAAAAATGGCTAAAACCTTACTCTCTGTGTGTCCTGGGCATGTTACACTTAACCTCTTGCAATACTCTCACAGAGTGGGAAAATATATTTGCAATACATATAAATGACACAGGATTGGTAGCCAGAATATATAAAGAACTCTCACAAATCAATAACAAAGTCAACAACTGACAATCCAACAGGGAGATAGGCAAGTGATTCGAATAGGTATTTCATGAAGGAAGACACCCAAATGGCCAATAAACATGTGAAAATAGTTTTACTGAATTAGTTATCAGGCAGACATAAAAAATAAAGCCACCATGCAATTCTACTATGCCCACACAATAGTGAGTGTTGGCCAAGAGCTGCAAGGGATCTGTACACAGCTGGTAGGAGGGCTGATTGGCACCATTTGCTTTGGAAGAATGTGAGGTTTTTCCACTGAAGCTCAATGAACACATGCTTTATGTCCCCACCTTTCCTCTCCTAGTGCTTACTCAGCAGAAATGTGCACAGATATCCACCAAGGACAAGTATGAAAATATTCATAGCAACCTTCTTCATGATCGCGCAAACTCGGAAACAACACAGATGTCCCTTAGCTAATGACTGGATAAATTAAATGCAGACTCTCCCAGCAGTTTGGATACCCTCTGTTTTATAGGACACATGGGCTCTTCCTGTCTCTGCTCTGTGCTTCCCATGTGGGCGATGGTGAGTGCGGAGCTGGCTACTCTCATCCATACTCCAGACCTCCTAGGCTCCTGGGCAAGAACATGACAGGTTCCTTCACTTCTATGAGCTTGATGAACCATTTGAACGTCTGTGTAGGGTGAATGATGTCCTCTCCCATTTCACAGATGAGAACATGGAGGCTCATCAAAGGTGAAGTGATTTGCTCAGGGTCACGTGGGCTGCTCATAGATCGTGCGGGTCCTTGTTGTCAGCAGCCCCAGCACGGTCCTAGGCGCTTTGCCATGAGTTAATAGATGTGCGGAGAAGGGAATCGGTAAGGCGTGTTGCCTGATTGTTCTGGAAGGTCATTAAGAGCACACGGTTACTATTAGTCTCCGTGTTACGGTCACTAGAATGGCAGCCTTTCCTCACCCTCAGGAGCCTCACTGCTCCTAACAGCCCTGAGCCGTGTGGGCGCGCCCGTGTGTGTGTGTGTGTGTGTGTGTGTGTGTGTGTTGGGGGATGGGGGCATATGATTGTCTTTCAAGCCCCCAGACACACATGCCCATTCTCTTAAGGAAATACATCTCCAGATGACTAACATCTGCACCCCGTTTGGAGAAGCATGTCCATACACGTTGACTTGCTTGGTCCTCCTGGAGCCCTTGTCCCGGTTTTATAGAGGAGTGCAAAAAGGCTCCCCCCATCTGAGGGACTTGCCCCAGCCCTCCCAGCTGCTGCAGAACAGAGGTGAATCCCAGATCCATGGCAGAGCTGAAGCACCCCTATGCTGCCCAGTGATTACAGATTCCTGTGCCAGCCCTCCCGACAGGTACACCTGCCACCTCCCTCTCTAGCATACCCACTGTCCCACACAGGTGTCTCCCGGGATGTCCAGACGTGACAGCTTCAGGGGTTGGGCCCTTTTTGGACCCTGTTGGCTGAGACTCACTGCCTGATACGGTGAAGAGGCTCTGTGCCACCCCCCACGGAGCTTTGTTTCTGTCCCTGGCTATGCAGGGTGCTGACTCATTTTTGTCCCCCCTTTGGGGTTCAACGTGGTGTTGGCCCATACAGCTGTCCAACAGGGAGCTGGTGTCTTGGGTTGAGTCCCACAGAGGCTGACTCTGAGACGAGGGTGTGAATCTCAGTTGGGAGGTGATTCTAGAAAGCACCTGAAGGCAGTAGGGAAGCAAGAGAGGAGGGAAGGCAGCCAATAACAGGTGCATGCCCGACAGGTGAGCATGGTGGCTTCTGCGGAGTGGTCCTCTGGAGAGCTCTGGAAAGCATAGACGGTGCCACAGAGCGGCCCCACCTGAGGGCCTTTTTCTTCCACTTCCCATCCATCATTGGTTGAGGAGCATTATCTCACCATCTGCTCCACCTCGCTGGCCACCAGAAAGCCCTCAAGCGAGGAGTCCCAGGTGCTTGAGGTAGGAGGCAGCTGGAATATGCTGGAACCGGGAATGCTGGGAAAAGTGGGTGGGAACCCAGACCAGTGGCACTTGGTAAATAAAGGGTTTGAGAAAGTCATCACTGGGTAGATTAAATTCTAATTCATAATTTAAAAATTTTTGTACTGTGATAAAACACACAGAACCTAAAATTGATCATTTAACCATTTTTAAGTGTATGGTTTGGGCCCTGAGTGAGTGTACGTTGTTGAACAATAGTCAGCATCATCCGTCTCCAGGATGTTTCTTCTTCTCCAACAGAAGCTCTGACCCCATTCAACACTGACACCCTATCTGTCCCTCCTCCAGGCCCTGGCTGCCTCTATTGTACTTTCTGTCTCTATACATTTGACTATTCTATGCTCCTCATATACATGGAATCATGCAGTATTTGTCCTTTTGTGTCTGGCTTGGATATGTTAAATTTGAAGATGTTCATATCCTTCAATCCGGAAGTCACAATTCAGGGAATCTGCTTTACAGGGAAAATAAAAATAGCAATACCAAATGACAGGTCTCAAAACACTCATCGTGGCATGTGTCAAGGAAAACTGAAAGAGAATACTGGTTGAATAAATACCTTTACATTCATATATTGTAATATTATTTCAACTATTAAACAGAACAAGTAGATTCATATGTATGAATCCTGGAGAATGGTTAAGATATGCAAAGTGTTAACAAACAAGCAAACAAAAAAGCAAGGTATAAATAGTGCTATAGAAAGATCTTATTCTGTCTGAACAAGAAAATAAAAAGAAATGAAAGAGAGATTCGGAACATTCTATGTGTGTGCTATGTGGGTTCTTGTATGTTGGATGTTCATGTAGAGAAGTGTCTTAGAAAGAATCCATTCCAGAAATGGGCAGAAGACATTTGCCCATTGAACAGACATTTGAACAAATGAACAGACACTTCTACAAGAAAGACATCCAAATGGCCAGCAGATACATGAAAAAGTACTCCACATCACTTGGCATCAGGAAAATACAAATCAAAACCACAGTGAGATACCACCTCACACTGGTCAGAATGGCTTAAATTAATAAGTCAGGAAATGACAGATGTTGGCGAGGCTGTGAAAGGGGAAC
The DNA here is from genome assembly GCA_004023965.1 of Spilogale gracilis. Lineage (NCBI taxonomy): Eukaryota > Metazoa > Chordata > Mammalia > Carnivora > Mephitidae > Spilogale > Spilogale gracilis. Next base: position 22,432 of record PITA01001708.1, on the reverse strand, counting down.
CCTTCTACATCATTGGTAGGAATGCAAGCTGGTGCAGCTACTCTGGAAAACAGTATGGAGGTTCCTTAAAAAGTTGAAAATAGAGCTACCCTACAATCCAGCAATCGCACTACTGGGTATTTACCCTAAAGATACAAATGTAGTAATCCGAAGGGGCACGTGCACCCCAATGTTTATAACAGCAATGTCCACAATAGCCAAACTATGGTAAGGAAAGAGCCTATATGTCCATCAACAGGTGAATGGGTGAAGAAGATATGGCGTGCATGCGTGCGCGCGCGCGTGCGCGCACACACACACACACACACACACACACACACACAGAGGAATACTATGCAGCTATCAAAAAGAATGAAATCCTGCCATTTGCAATAATGTGGATGGAACTGGAGTGTATTATGATGAGTGAAATAAGTCAATCAAAGAAAGACAATTATCATATGATCTCTCTGATATGAGGAATTTGAGAAGCAGGGTGGGGGGTCGTGGGGGCAAGGGAGGGAAAAATGAAACAAGGGGAGGGATACAAACCATAAGAGACTCTTAACCTCAGGAAGCAAACTGAGGGCTGCTGGGAGGTGGGGAGAGGGAGGGATGGGGCGGCTGGGTTATGGACACTGGGGAGAGTATGTGCTATGATGAGTGCTGTGAATTGTATAAGGCTGATGATTCACAGACCTGTACCCAGAAACAAATAATACATTATTTATTTAAAAATATATATATACCCAGGGGTGGGAGCATGGGACTAGAGGATTTGGGGCTTAACTTTCTCTTTCTTTAACTTTTGCAATGATGTCTATCATGCTGAAATAAAAATAGTAATAACCTAGAAAAACATTCTATACACCGTGACCCAGAAATCCTACTCTTTGTTATACACTCAAGTGAACAGAGTGTTACAGCTATCAAAAGACAAAAACAAGAATCCTCAGAAGGAAAATTGTAACCCATCAGCTAAAAAAAATGGCAATAACGAAGTGTCTATTACCAGTGGAATGGATGAATGATTAATAGTACAGTCATCCAATGGAATACTCTACAGCAAGGAAAAAGAACAAACCAGCAATGCACAGGACAGTGAATTTCAAGACCAAGTGGACTGAATCTCTGGTGTTAAAGGTTAGGCGGTCCTTAGCTGGCTCGCTGGGGCAAGGTGCTGAGTGGTGGTTGTATGGATGTGTGTCTACGTCCAAAGTCATCACAAGTTGATAGATGTGTGTGTGTTAATGATACATATCCGATCTCAATAAGTCAGAGAAAGTTAATAATCAAAGAAGGAAAAAAGTGCAGGGACAAGGAAGGAAGGAAGGAAGGAAGGAAGGAGGGAAGGAAGGAAGGAAGGAAAGAAATGTATCAAATAGGGAAATGACCGAGCAGGCTGTCCCCATGGCTATTTCTAGGAGAGGAATAAATACAGAAATATGAAGGAACTCGGACAACCCCCTTCCCCCGGGGTTGTCTGAGGGAGGGGCATGTTCCTTTCCTCCAATTTCTCTGCATTTTCACAGGGCATCTGCTCCAATAAGGAGCTCTGTGCAGGGAGGTGGGGTGCACAGGCTTTGGGGTTGCATAGAGTTCTGACTCTGTTCCTGGCCTTTCTGGGTCCGTGAGCCCACGGACCTCCAAAACCCTCACTGAGGCCTCCAGGAGATGCCAGCTTCTGTGCCCAGTGCATGGGAGGCACTCCATAGGGTCCCCCTTCCTCCCTGCTTTGCAGGAATGAGAGAATAGAGTGATCTGTTACGTTTCTGACTGAGGGCTTCTGACAGGTGAAAGCATTTGAGAAAGGAAATCCTTCTTGCAATAAAATGCATGGTAGGGAATTTCTTAAAAAAAAAAAATCAGGCTTCCAACTCTAGCAAGCCTCGGATGAAATTCAAACATTTCTCTGATTATGTATCTAATATTGACCAGAAAGGGGAGGGGACTGGAGTAGAGAAAAGACGCTTCATACTCAAAACTAGCTCTTTCCTTTTTCCATATGATGTGTTTATGATTATGGGTTTTAGAGCATTTTTCTTCTTGTATTTCACGAAATACCACATCTCTTTACATAATTCCCTCCACCCTGCTTTCCCCAATATTTCCCTGCAGAGGAGGGAGGGAAGGGATCATATGAGCCCCTGGGGGCTGGCTCATTGCCTCCCTGGCAGACATCTTCTTGCCCTGAGGTCTTTCTTAGATCTAGTGACTCACCAGGAATGCCCAGAAGTCAGTGCTGATCTTAGCCAGTTCTCCCAGAATTCCTGTGTTTCTGTGAAATCTCACTCTGGGGTGTGTGTGTGTGTGTGTGTGTGTGTGTGTGTATGTGAGAGAGAGAGAGAGAGAGAGAGAGAGAGAGAGAGAGTGTGTGTGTAGGTGGGAGGGGGTATAGGAAAGTCTGGAAGGCAGCCGGGAAGGAAAGGGAGATTTGTGGGGTATCATGAGGTCATGTCTACCCTTAAAGAGTGCCTTCTTTTGGGGTTTGGAGGTTGAAGATTCTATTTGGAGGGGGGTCTCCTGTGGATTCTCCCCAGATATTGACTGGAGGTGCTCTGATTGGAAGCCGGGGGGCAGAGGACAGCCTTAAGGACAATGAATGCAGTTTGGGCATCATTGGGGGATTAGAGCATCCCCTGTGGTGTGGCCGGTGTGCTCTTGAGAGAAAGAGCCCTGTGGGAAGTTGGGATGATCTGTGTATGAGTGGCAGGGATTAATTTAGGCAAAGACTCAAAGCACAGGACTCAGATAATTCCTCTTGGTCACTCCTCTCTTTCGGGCAGATGGAAAATCTTCTTAGGGATCATGGCATCCAAGCCCTCCACTTTATAGGAAGGCAAGCTTGGGTGGTCTTGTACGCATGCCTGTTGCCATCTGCACCCTCGTTTAATTGCTCGGGTACCTCTGGGCTCTAGACAACGAGCATCTGCAAGCCAGCCATGAGGATTCCTCATCTCCCTATCCCTGGGATCTGGCTCTAGTGAATGGAAGAGAGAAGGATGGAAGGGAGAGGCCCGCGCGGGTCCCCACTGTACCCGAGATCAAACAGCTCTGCTGAAGATCTCAGCACGGCCAGAGGGAGATGTTGGCAGATTAGAGGAGAGAGTTTAATGGCGGAGCCCCGTGCTTTCCCTGTCTGTGGCTACTCCTCGCTCTATGCCCTCCCAACAGCTCAGTGAGTAGGTATCATTACGTACTGCATACAGAGGGGCCAGGAGAGGCTTGTGGTGCTAGGAGTCTGCTCACACACAGTAAGCCACCAGACTGCAAGGTTCTGCCCTCGCACACCGCTCTGTTCCACCTTCCTGCTGGGAGCTTGGGGGCGAGCACCAGGACCCCGGTCACTCCACGCAGGGGCATAAGCAGGCTGGCCTGACAGTCACCGTCATATCCTGAGACGAGCTGCTCTGGGGGGCCCCTGACACACCTCACAGAGAGGCCCACTGAAGACCACCAGAATCGCCCAGCCAACTCCAGAAGGCTTTTCTGTGGAGGAGAGCCTGGGATCTCGGGGACGCGGGCCGGTCACCCACGAGACAGAATCTCAGAACTGGCCCACCTTGTCCGGTAAGCTCATCAGGACCCGAGATGGGGCGGGCCCAGGTCTATGATTCAGGACACCTGGCCCTCTGTCCCCCCACCTGTATGGGACAGATGCTCGTCCTGAGCTGGGAGGTCTCGGTCACCTCTGGACGGATGACGTCACCCTGCCGAGGCACCCTCAGGCACCTCCGTGTTCACCCCGTGTGTGCGACCTGTGTGACCGCCACACAGCCTGCTGGGAGTAGGTGATATTAGCCCAGGGTCTTCACCTGGAAAAACAGAAGAGCAGAGGTCAGAGCCCCCTGAGGTCACAGGGTGCCCTTGAGGCAGGGCCCCAAACTCACGTTTCGCTCCCTGGGGAAGATTTCACGTTAAAATGTTTAAGGTGCAGGGAGCATTGGGCCGGGTCATTTCTCACAAGGTCGCAAAGCCCTTTGGAAGGTGCACTGAGTCTCCATCAGAGCCAGAAAACTGCACCTCTTGGTTAAAACCTTTCCAGAATATTCGTTGACCTCAAAGCACAGGAGGAAAAAGAAAACTCATTCCCTGAGTTTCACTCAAATGCTGTGAGTGCCCCAGGCCCTGAACCTACTCGGCTCTGCCCGGTCCTCTGACCCACCTTGGGAGGCAGGTTATTCTCCAGGAGGGCCTGGAGGCGTCAAGTGACCCATCGATGTCACCCACCAGGACCAGGTACAAATGTCGCTCTTGGTCTCGACTCTGACCTCCAGGTTTCCAGCTCACCATGCTAGTTTCCAATAGCCCAATCCCGAAGTGTCATGGTCAGAGAGAAGATTCTGTGACGCAGGTATGGTGGAGACACTCTTTTCTTGCTAGAAAGGAAAGCGCAGAACTGTCTCCAGATGGTCCTTTCTTAGGGCAGCCCAGAAAGAGGAGGTCTGGGCACTCCTGGGGATGGGGCAGGCAGGCCTGAAATCCCAGTGCACCCCCATTCACTCTCTGTCGCCTTTGACCCTGGGCTATCCCCATCATGGAGCTGCTTGGGAAGGCAGGAGCCGTGGAGGGATGGGAAGTGTCTTCACCTGCAAATTCCGCACCTGCACACACACACACACACACACACACACACGCACACACACACACTTCCGTGTTTTGGCTTCCATTGTCTCCCCTGCATGGGGAGGTGCCCAAGCAGAAATGTGAGTTGCAGGAATACAGAAAGGACTCATACATGGAATTAAATGAAAAGGCATTTGCAAATTGTCCGGCCCAGGGCTTAGCCCATGGGAGATTATCAACAAATAGGAAAATCTGCTCCCCACTCCCCATCTCCCCAGAGGGACTTGGACGGGAACTGGGTCACACTGGGAGTGGTCTGAGAAGTCAGGACCCTGAGTGGGGTGCTGCCCCACTCGGGCCAGCTGTGCTCAGGTGTTTGGGGTGCACGCTGGGCCTATTCTGTGCTAAATCTTGTGCTGTAAAGAGGCATTGTGTGGACAGGAGCCTCGGGCTGCAGCTGTTAGTGAGCAGGGGTGGAGAGACCCCCGCAGCTGGGGGCAGCCCTTCTGATAAAGCCAGGAGTTGTGTACAGAGCCCCTCAGTCTGTGGGTGGCCCGGCCGGCTCCCACCCCTCGTCCTGCAGAGAACAGCACCCTCTGCTAATTATCTACCATCCAGGGGATCTCCTCCTCCAATCTGGGGATTGGGGGTGGGGAGGAGGACAGCCGGTGCGCTAATTGGTGTCTTCCCAAGGATCCTAGAATGAATCTGGGGATTATGCGAAGGAGGTGAGGAGGTAGTGCGCAGAATAAACACGAGTACTCTTCCTAAAAGCATTCTTGCCAGCAAATTAAATAATCCAGCTCCAGCCCCTGCAGCCTGTTCCTTAAAGATTTAAATACTAATTCAGGGGAGGGGCGGCGGGTGGAAGGAGTAGTAGATTTCTACTGATTCTGACTTCTTCTGACATCTTTTAAAGGTTTCGTTTCTGCGCTGTTTGATTCCCTTTGACGATTGTCAAGTTAAGTTTACTAAAAACTGGAGAAGACTTTGTTCCAGGGTGGGGGGATGGAGGGGGGCCGCTGGATTAGAAACATGAGCTGGTCCCCAGCTTGTCCATCCGCCCTGGCATCGTTTTCTTTCTGCGTTTCTGAAAGGCTCCGAGTAATCAGTTCCAGAGGACGGGCTGGGGGAACCTTGGCAAAGGGGCCTCCCTCTTGGCTATCACTTCGGGTATTTTATGCAGCTAATAAAGCTGCGATAGAGCCCCAAATGTGGGCATTTGGAAATCTAGGGGCCCATCTGAGCTGAGGTTCTGAAGGGCGTCCTCCCCCAGAGAGAGTGGCTCTCCGGAGGCCCTCAAGGGAGGTGTTGATGTTCAGGTTTCTAAGCGAGGAGTTTTGCATCAGTTTTCATGCTTGGAAGGAAGGAAAGGTCTTAAGAACTGGCTGATAATAGGCTACATTTACTGAGCATCCACTGTGTGCCGGATGCAGGGCTCCATGCTGGCACCCCCTCTCTCATTTAAGCCCAACCATGGGCAGCCTGGTGTGGGAAACGCCTAGCATTGTCCCCATTTCCCAGAGGGGATCACTGAGGCTCACGGGCGTCCAGCATTTGCACACAGGTAGTGCGTGGGGGCGCTGCAGGCAGTGCCTCACCTCCCACCCCAGGAGGAGGCAAGTGAAGGAATTCTTTCCTGATGGGAGCACCTTCTGAATGTGCTGCACAATGCACTGAGCCTCATCCTGGAGAGACTAGGCTGGATTCCCGAGGAGAGGTGGACGAGAACTTTTCTAAGGCACAGTCCCCCGAATGACAGAGGCATGAGCCATGTCCCCATCACAATGCTCCCCGCTCCCGGCCAAGTGGTCAGTTTGTCTCTAGGTGTTCTCCGAAGAGCAAGCATCTCAGCTCTCCCTAAGGCAGGCACAGCGTCTGAGGGCAGCTCCGGCTGTGGAAGTGTTTTCTGAGCTGAGCTCTGAGTCTGGTAGGTTCTCCCAGCCTTCAGGAAGGCTACCCCCGACCAAACCCAGAGGACGCCTGGCTGTCTCCCTCCTGCAGACATAAAGAGATCATTCCCCAGCCTCCCCCCCAACCCCACTTCGTATCCTGTGCATTTCCTTCAATCCAGTGACAGCTGAAAGCTGACAAGAAACCAGGCTTTTCGGTGCAACTCACTTGAGACCACTGTGAAGTCGTCCTGAGTGTTGTCCCGACCCCAGCCCAGCATCGACAGGACGTACAAATACAGACATAATTAGTGGCCCCCTCTGGATTCGCTGTAGTGAGTAGATTTGCTCGGGGTACCGGAGGCTGAAGCCTGAGCGCTTACTGTCCGTGACCCTGGACGAGTCACTTCCCTTCTCTGAAACTCTATGAAACGGGCTTAGTATCTCCTCTCATTGGACCATGATGGTGAAATGACAGAAGTCTGGGATGGCCAAGGGCTCCGCAGAGGTTGAATGAGTTGTCATCTGCGTGTGAACCTGGAGGCCTGGCATTTCCCAGACCATCGGGGTGTAGCACGCAGTGAGGCTGAGCTCGTCCACATTTGTCCAACGAGTGAATGAAATGGCACACAGTTGCCCCTCAACCAACATGAGTTCAAACCACGCGGCTCCACTGATCTGCAAATTTATTTCTCAATGAGTACGTAAGAAAGGCGTATGGAGGTCTGCGACAATTTGAAAAAAACAGATGAACCGCAGCGCCAAGAAATAACAAAAATATCCCAGAAGAGTTAGGTATTAGAGGAGGAAGACGTTATTTAATACAGGTAACATACAGAGTGTGTGTTGACTGACTGTTAAGGCTATCAGTAAGGCTTTTGGTCAGCACTAGGTCGTTAGTGGCTTAGTTTAGGGCAGTCAAAGCGTGTACTTGAATTTTTAGCTGCGTGGGGGTTTGATGTCCCTGACCCCCGAGTTGTTCCACTCTATATGCTTCTTGGCAATGAAGCCAGGGAATAAGTGCAGGTTAGTTAAGTGAGCTTGACTAGCAGATCTGTGTTCTTAATTTATACACATTGCCTCTCTAAGGCTTTGGTGTCCACACACCAGCCCATGGGGAGACCCGGTGCCCCGCACAGGGTAGGGGGCAACACAGATCACTGCTGGCTGGCTGTCCTCTCTCCCCTCCCTTTTCTCATCCCTATTTGAAGATAAAAATATTGCAGCTGCTGCAATGTAAAATCCAATGCTTTTTTTTTTTTTTTTTTTTTTTTTTTTGCATTTAGCAAAGAGGCGAGAAGTAGCCTGGCAGAAACACCATCATCAGAACGTTGTGGCTCTTGGAGATCTGAGGCCACGTATGTGTCATTGTGTTCTCTGTGGACGTAATTGTTTTCCAAGTGGCTGTTCCTCAGGTAACCCGATGTTGACGGCAATAATGCAATTTTCATATCGAAATGTTGTTCTAGAGGGAGGGTGTCTATTTCACTTAGGCTTGTTGAAACCCAATCTACAGGAAAGGACGTTATAACAGAATTGGAGGTTAAATTTCATTTGCTGATTTAATAAAAACTAACAGGATGGATTTGGGGATATTTCATTAATCTTTCTTTCCTTTCAGTGCAAAGGAAATTAAGTTCACTCTAGTTCAAACTTTGTTTCACTCCTTATACAAGAGCCTGCCAATGTCCACTTTCTCTCTGGCAAGTTAAAACCTAATTAGTCACAGAAAATTCTTCCCTGACCCTGTCACCGTGAGCAGGAAGCGCCAAGCAGCAAGCCAGGAGCTGCACCATCACGGGCACACGTGTGTGCTCACACACACATGCACACACGCACATGTGCACACAGACTCCTGTCACCTCTGCTGAGTCTTGTTTTTGCTGTCAGTGGCTTTTAAAATCTGGGTGTGATGACATTCCAGGGCTTCCTCCTGGGACTGTTAGCTCGCCCCTAGATGGGTCTTGCTTCACTTGCAGGATAGGCGGGGACTCTTCTGAAATGGAAAGAGTATCTTTTCCATTAGCGGCACCCTATTCGGTTCTTAAATGTCAACTCTGAATTTTTACTTCACCGAATGAATTGCAAGGGGGAAATATGTAAGGCAGTGAAGGCAGAGGAGGAGAAGGGATAAGCTGCAAGTTGGTGGGGTCCACTGAGCCCATATTGGAGCCCTGGCTCTATTGATGATTAGCTGTGTGCCTTTGGGTAAACGGCTTAACCTCTCTGAGCCTGGGTTTTCTCTGCTGAAAAGTGAGAACAGCTAATCCCCAGTCTACCTGCCTCACAGAGAGAGGGGAGGCTCTAGAATGGTCCTTCAGGGTTCAGCCTCCTGGCCACCCTCAGAGTGCTGTGCTCTGGGAAGCCTAGAATACTTCTCTCGCTTACCACGGCGCTATCTCTGTCTCCATGCACCCCTGATCATGCACCTTGCACCGCGGCCCGATGACTGCCTTTGCCCCACCCCCATGTACGAGTTCCAGGAAGGTGGGCATCCTCTCTGTGCCCCACTGTCAGCCAGCCCCCAGACCTGTGGCTGGGACATAGGGGACCCCCCAAAAGGTATTTGATGAACAAAGAAATGCATACCCAGGAAGCCCTTTTTAAACTGCGATGTGCTGAAGTGATGTTATGATTGCCACCTCGTGAGACGTGACGATGGAAATAGGAGAAGGTGCATCTAGCATTTCTCGGTCATTTGGAGTTGGCAGCCTTAGCATTCCTGGATCTTCAGGGAATCTCAAGCAGACTCTTCAATGACACGGAGTCCGACGCGGGACTTGATCTCACGACCCCAAGATCATGACCTGAGCCGAAACTAAGAATTGGACGCTTAATGGACTGAGCCACCCAGGTGCCCCATCAGATTGTTTAGAATCCCACCCTAAACAGGGTTTGGGGGGCGCAGAGGACACAGGCTTATGGAGTACCTTCTGGGCTTGTCATCTCAGCCTTCTCGAGGGGTGTGTGATGCAGAGGAAAGTGAGAAGGAAGGTCCCACCCTCACCTCTGCTTGTGTCCTTATGACCCACATGGTTTGGGCAGCTTCTTACGTCCTCCCGAGCCTCAGTTTCCTCATCTGCAAATAGGGGATGCTATTTTCCTGGCCTGGGGGCTGAATGAGGATTAGAGGAGGTAGCTAGTTTTTGGAAGCCTCATCCTGCAGCACGAATCTTCGGAGCCCGTGGCCCTGGTAGGAATTCTGGTCCAAATCGTCTCTGTGTGGGCTGAACTGGGTTCCACTCGCACCCGGGGCCCACCTGGTGCCACCCTGCCTGATGACTGGTCTTCGGTGGACCCAGCTGCCCTGGGGGTCCGTCTTTACCTCTCACTTTGCGCTCGGGAAGAACTCGTTCTGCCTCCTGCATCTGTTAGGGTTAAATCTTTTTTTTCTTTTTAAGATTTTATTTATTTATTTATTTGACACAGAGAAACACAGCCAGAGAGGAAACACAAATAGGAGGAGTGAGAGAGGGAGAAGCAGGCTTCCTGCCGAGCAGGGAACCCGATGTGGGGCTCGATCCTAGGACTCTGGTATTACGACCTGAGCCAAAGGCAGAGGCCTAATGACTGAGCCACCCAGGGGCCCCAGATCTTGTAGCCGAAGCACTGGGAGTGAGCTAGGACCCCAGGGCCTCTGGGAACAGCCATGGATTTTTCTCCTCATTTCAAAAGTGAGCCTAAACATCCTTGTCTCGTGCCTGTCCCCCGGGGTCACTCTGGAGGGATAGAAAGTAAAACCAGGCTGCGCAAGGCACAGTGAGAGTCTGGGCTGCTTCGCTGTCCTTCGGGGGCCCCGCAGGGCTGTGCTAGGCATGGCGGTGGGGGCAGCAGGCAGCAGTGAATAGATGGCAAATAACACAACTTGATGAGTAGGAATGTTCTTACTAAGCATTTATCATAGACCAGGCCTGGGCACCGTCCTTCATCACAGAGAATCCTCCCGCGAAGGAGACACTAGTATTTGCCTCCCCATTTTGAAGATCAGGAAGCTGAGGGTCAGAGATCACACGGGTTTGGAGGCAGCAAAGCCAGGCTTGACCTCTGGTGTCCACTTCTTGGCAAGACGGAGGCAAGAAGAAACCTGCGTGACGGGGCTTTGAACTTGGTCTTGAAAGGAGGAGGGGAGTTGATCGCACAAGGAAGATGGGGGTCCTGTGTCGGGAACAGGGGGGTGGGCAGGCTCCTGGCTGGAGTGGTCAGGAATCCTGCCCAGATGATGTGAGCCTAGAGCTGAACTTAACAGAGTGGGTGACAGGGCCACCTGGGGGGCTCAGATGGTTAAGCGACTGCCTTCGGTTCAGGTCACGATCCTGGAGTCCTGGGATCAGGTTCCGTGTTGGGCTCCCAGCTCTGCAGGGAGTCTGCTTCTCCCTCTGACCTTCTCCTCTCTCATGCTCTCTCTCACTCTCTCTCTCTCAAATAAATAAAATCTTTTTTTAAAAAAAAGTGTGGGTGACAAGTGGAGGGCAGAGGAGTCCCTCCAGAACATGAACTTGAGAGAGAGGGATGAGGGAGAGGGATGAGGAAGAGGGATGAGGGAGAGGGATGAGGGAGAGGGATGAGGGAGAGGGATGAGGGAGAGGGATGAGGAAGAGGGATGAGGGAGAGGGATGAGGGAGAGAGATGAGGGAGAGGGATGAGGGAGAGAGATGAGGGAGAGGGATGAGGGAGAGGCTGCAGATGGGGTCAAGGCAGAGGAAGCCAGAGTTCACTGAAAGCTCCTAGGAGCAAAAAAGCTCATTGCCCAGGAGGGTTTATCCAAGGACGGGCAGGCCTCCCCGTCTCCCTTTAGCCCTGACTTGAGCCCCTGTCTGCATGCCTGCCACCATGACTTTTACCCTTTCTAAGAAACGGAGAGGCTGAAACTCAGAGAGGCTAAATACCCCAGGGTTGGAAGGCTGCAGCCGGGAGTCATAGCTCTGGCTTTGGAGTCCATGGTAGCCAAGCCTGAGTCATCCCCGCAGAGCACCGAGCTGCCCTCCCTGGCCATCTCCCCCAACCCCAGACAAGAGGGGACCGATCAGAGGGTCCTCAGGACTCAGGGAAGAAGAGCCTGAATGGATGGGCCCTAAACCCCAAACCCTAGCCAGAAAAGGTCCAGTTCTGTCTTATTGCTGAGGTCTCTTTGAAGAAATGTCTGGCCATGATGGCTCAGCGGGACAAATTAAGCCCCAGGAGGCTGGCGTGACTTGCCGGTAAACCCACACTGAGGTGGAGCGGCAGAGACTCCCAGGCCAGTGCTCCTTGGGATGGACTTGCTCCTGTGCTCATCTTAGACATGTGAGAGACACTCCAGGCTCCTCGTCCCCTCTCCTCCAGTCCACCACTGTCACCTTCGTCCAGACCCCACCCTGCCACCCCCTGTGGCCCAGGGAAAGAAAGAAAGAAAGAAAGAAAGAAAGAAAGAAAGAAAGAAAGAAAGAAAGAAAGAAAGAAAGAAAGAAAGAGGTTAGGAGAGCAGAGGAAGCGCTGGGAGGCTTAGGAGATGCTGGTCAGAGCCATGACAAGGAGACTGCAGGGGCTGCTAGGCTCCCAGCAAAACCCACCACTGCAGGCATTCAGACTGAGTGCAAACTCCAGGCCTGGTCCCATGCCCACTGAGCCAGTGGGCCTCAGAATCCTTCTCAACCCAGGGCACCAACAATGAACCCAACACAGCATCTTCCTGTGACTTTGTCTACGCCAGGCACCTGTAATCATGTGCCCTCGTCCTGAGATGAACCCCATGACAACCCTCAGTTCATGGGCCAAGAATGAGGGGTCCAAGGCACAGGGACATCAAGGGAGTTATGCAATGCTGTAGGGCCCCGGGCAGGTGGGCTCCTGGTCGTGTCTCTAATTACTTCCCCAGTGGCCTCACAGACTTATCAAGTCATGGGAAATGCACTCGTCACACTTGGATTCATCTCGTTCACTTGTTAGTGTCTGTGTTTCCGTGTCACCTGGATGTCTCTTCTCTCTACGGTATAAGTTCCTGGGGGGTGGTAGGGCTCTCAGGCTGTGTGTGCACTCCCCATAATCTGCCTCCTTCATGGCCAAGCCCTGGACCTGAGAAGCCACCAGGGAGGACTCCAGGCTGCTGTCAGGTGTGAAACATGAGCAACCGTCCTTGTCAGCGCCTTGCCACACACACCCGGTCCCGTGAAGATGGGCACCTTTCTCGGCCAGGGCAGCAATCAGCCCCCCAGCCTCATACAGCTGCATCCTGGCTAAATCCTTCCCTCCTGGCCTCCTCCGCTCCTCTGTCTGTGGCAAGGAGGGAGCCATGCTCCTCAACACTGGGGACCCTGAGATTCCCCCTCCTTCCCTCAACCCCATGCTGAGGATATGACTTCTGATCTCTGTTCGTCACAGGCATCTGGTTCTAGTTCAAACCTGTCTGCTGGGACTCCCAAAGGTCCTCGAGTAGAGTCTCTTGTCATTATACTTGGCCCTCACCACCCTGCCCCAGATTGGTCTCTCATGTAGCTTCTTCCAGGAAGTCCTCTGGAGACGCCCCGAGGCCCTCATCTCACGCTCATCATAGTGTCTATAACATACATGCCATGATGTCTGTGCTATGTCCGTTGGCTAGCCGGCGCGACTGGGAACCCCAGATGGCTCGAGCCTCCTCTTATCCTTGGCTGTTTGGGTGGTAAAGTGTGCCACCCACCTTTGTTCAGCGAATGAATAAATGAATGAATTTCACTGAGGGTCCAAACAGATCACCTGGTGCTCACCTGTGCACCCTCCCAGCGGGGCTGGGGCAGGGGCTACACTTTATCACTGTCACCTTCTCATCGCCCCATAGGACACAAAGCCTCGGTGTCGGAGGAGGGGGCTCTCCCGGAACACAGAATGACATGGCTCGGCCAGTTGGCCCACTGACAGCACATGGGGCACGTTGGGGAGGTGCCTGGGCTTGGAGCGAGTGGGGGGGGTGTAGGGGGTGGGGGAGGGTGGGGAGGATGGGGGGTGCGACTCTGCGGGAACAGGAGTCGCTGCCCGGTCTGCGGAAGGACACACTGCTGGGGAAGGTATTAGCATTCCAGCCGCCCTCCAGATTTGATTAGAGCTGATAACCATCGTGGAGGAACTGCTCTGCCAACCATAGCAACGCCAGGAGCCGCCTAATTCAATAGTCAGAGGCCCGAGCCTTGTTTATACGTCTCAGGGTCTCAGGTACGGCAGTGCCCACGCGGGAAGGAAGGGCGCTCGGGTCTACAAGGCAGACGCTGCTTGTATTAAAGAGCAGGACGAAAGGGCCCTGGCACAGCCGGGGATGGGGTTCATACCCCGTCAGTCAGCACATTCCTGGACGGCTGCGGGGGGGTGGGGTGGGGGGCTTCTCCCCCGGGACAGCCACTCTCCCCTGGTTTCTCGCTTTCACTTCTGGGGAGGGTGGCCCTCTGTGCTGCTGGTGGCCTGCCTGACCCCACCCGTCTGCGACCTCCCACGAAGACCTGCCAGCCCACTCATGCTGTCTTGGCTTTTCCAGCCTCTCTCAGCGGTCTGCTTAAGGCGAGGCTCGGCCAAGGTCATGTAGCGGGTCCACGCAGAGGCCGGGCAGGGGCTCGCCGGGAGAAGATGCTGCACCAGCGTCACGTGTGTGGCTGATTCCCCAACTACTGGCTCTCGTCCACCTCCGGGTTCATTGGCAAATGCGGCTCCTTGGGCAAAGCCTTCTCTCCCCTTCCCGCCTCTGTCTTACTCACCCGCGGCCTGCCCTCCCAGCCCCAAGTCATAAATGTCTCAATGGGAGCCCCTTCCTACTTCCCATTGGTGGGGTTCTACTTGGGTTGCCATGGCTGTGGGCCATGTTCCTGTGTGCTGGGGCCGGGTGGTCCCACACTGGGAATCCTTGAGCAACTGAGGCTGGCCCCCATTGACCCTCATGCAGACCAGAGTCAGTGAGCCCTCTGGGTTTCGCTCTGGCTCCAAGCCGGTGGCTACAGCTCCCCCCACCACCTCTGCCAGAGGCCGAAGCACTGCTGCCCTCAACATGGACCTTCTTGGCCCAAGAGCCCTCCTACCTGGGAGGGGCAAGGGACAGTGAAGTCAAGACCACCTGGTTTCCACCAGCAGGGCTGCTGCTTGGTGACTCCTATGGACTTGCCCAACTGGGTGGGGATACAACAGGCTGAACAGAGGGACAGAAGTCAGGGGGAAAGCTTCAGTCTTTATTAAGTGCCTACTGTATGTCGTTTACACCAGCCTTTATTAAGCACCTGCTGTATACTCTTCACTCTGTGCTCTGGTCTATGGAATGACACACCCACATAGGAAACAGGCAGATGTGGCTGTCCAAAAAGCAGGTGCCAGACATTAGTTTGTTGGCTTTGAAGATTTCTGTCTAATGCAAGGGTCTAACATGCACGCATGTTGAAAACATCCAGGTCAAAATGTAAGGTATAGGATAGAAATGGAAACTCTATCAGTGGTGTGTCCACAGATTTTTAGGAGAGAACACTGGGGAGAACGTGTCTTTATTTCGGTATGTTCATGTGCTGATGATAAACAGGCTGAATAAAACCCTACAGGCGGATACGTACGGTGGAAACACAAGCCTGTCCGCGTCGGTGTATATACGTTATTTTTGACAGGTAACTCGCAGCAGAAAGCCAAGCGTGGAGCACATGTATCTATAGATACAGTGCCTGCAGACATAGCCACGATGCTAAGAATGAAGTTCACACAAAGTTCTTGCAGAAGTCGTGTTTCCAGGTTCGGAGCTTCTAACACCCTCGCAGAACGTGAAGCTGATGTCAAACAGAAATGGTAACGAAGACACACGTTAGTGGGACAGAATATCCAGCAAGTTGCACCGGCTTAAGAAGACTCCAGCTCCAACCCACGCCGGCCTCACTGGGTTACCAGGGGTTTCGGCCTGCCCCCCCCCCCCCCCGCCGTCCCACTCAGCACTGCCGCCGCAAGCCAGGTCTGTCCCAAGACGTGGGTGTCCAGTGCAGGCTAGCTCACGAGGCAGGGCTGGGAGCCAACAAGAGAGACGGAGGCTGGGTTAAGAAGGCAGGCTCCATGGAGGCAGGGAGGCCTGGCAGGGCCTTTGCTAGCCCGCTCGAGCTGCTGTCCCAGAGCCACACAGATGGGTGGCTTCGATGAGATACATCTGTTTCCTCCTGGTCTGCAGGCTGGAAGTCTGAGATCAGGTTCTTGGCAGGGTAGGTTTCTCCCGAGGCCTCACTCCTTGGACTGTAGGTCACAGCCTTGTCGCGTGTCCTCACCCGGTCTTCTTCTATTTGTGTCTTGATCTCTTCTTCTTTTTTTTTTTTTTTTTTTTAA
>PITA01001707.1:86730-185473 GCA_004023965.1 Spilogale gracilis | reverse complement strand
GTTCCTGTCTTCACAGAAACAAGCTGTTCCCTGAGTCAGTCATCAGAAATATTATGTATCAAATATTGCAGGGGCTGGCATTTATCCATAAACATGGTAGGTTTAAATTTCCTTTCCCTGCCTCTTTAGATTACTGTCAAGGTCATGCATGGGAATTATATATAAACTGTTAAATAGTATGATACTGAATAACTACACATTTGGAGTATGGGGCTATACACACTGACATTTTTATTTTAAAAACCTAGAATTTCTGTAATTCGATATAACACAAGAGTTTCTGTACTCTTTAACTATCTTCCTCTATAGCAGAATTTGTTAACACTTTGATCGTCAACCTTTGCTCTCCGATATCATAAACCCATCCTACAACCTCATTCCCCAATTTTACACAGGGAATGAAAACAAAACAAACAAATGCCCTTCTTTTGGAAAAGACTGGAATGCTTTGATCACATGACCACTTATTAACTAATTTAAACAGTTTAAAGTACGAGTGCTATTATAGTTTTCTTAGTATTTACATTTAGTTGTTTCTCTTCTTTGAGTGAAATTCAAGAAAGTGCTTATTCCTATTTCTATGAATTTCTTATTTATGTGATCTGCATTTATAGTTTTTTATGTATCTATCAAACCAAAATAATTCATCCAAAAAATTAACGTGATTATTATGAATATTTCTGGCAAACATTTGTTTAGAATCCCTAGATGTGTAGATATTAAATTGGAAGAGTTTTTGCCAGACCATTGCTGCATTATGATCAGAGGCATTCGAAAATCCCCATCATTAGCATCCTTTCACGTTTCATCCCATAGTTTATATTTTTCCCTTTTCCCTTTAACTGTCATAGGAAATAATTTGTTTTCTAAAAACACTGTTTATCTTTTATTCCATATAAATATTGTCAGAACATTCTGAATTCCACGTTTTTTGTCCTTTAAAAGTCTAGAGCTAATTAAGGAGGGCACAAGATGGGATGAGCACTGGGTGTTATAGGCACCCGATGAATTATGGAACTCTATATCTGAAACTAATGATGTACTACTGAAACTAATGATGTATGTTGGCTAATTGAATTTAAATTAAAAAAAGAAGGAAGATATTAAAAATAAAAAGTCTAAAGCCTATGATGATATGCTATAATCCACTGATAAAAGTCATTTATTAATTACATGAAAACAATTGATGTATGCTATTTTAATTGTTCATAATGAATTTCTGATCTTCACCTATTTTTAAACACTGGCCAGCATGGTAACTCATGATATTTGCCTGAATTAATTTATACCAGTAAAAACAAGCATGGTGTGGAAAAATCAAAAGTATTATGAATTATTTGATTTCAGAAACAGCTTTGTGATTTATTAATATTTTTAGGCTAGTAATAAAACTGGTTTCAATTCCTGATATACACACACACACACACACACACACACACATATATATATATATATATATATATATATGAACTTATGCAACTTCAGAGCATAAGTGGTTGAAGGAAGAAGTTAGTTTGGGGGTTAAAAATTGCGGCTACAAGTAAATAATATGAATGATGTACAGTTGGTTATACAACTGATAATGCAGTGATTTGGGACACCAGACTCCAAGAACAATAGACATTTTTACAAATGCTACATTATTCTTGCTATAGTGGATCTTAGATGTAATACTCTGAGTCAATATTTTTAAAGGAGTAGCTGACAAAAAAAACAAGACTGTTCTTACAACTGTTGTAGATGTCACAAACTAGAACCTGGCTTAGAAACACAAACACACTGGCTCAGAAAGAATCAAAAAGCTCAGGCTTAAAAAGTTTAGGCTACAGCTACATGAAGCCCTCTCACAACGATCACCTACAAGGGATGAGCAGGCCCCTTCTGGATTCTTGCACCTTGCAACGTCATTACAAGCCAGGCCATCTATCTATAGCCAGTGGGCTTTATATCCCCCTTAGAAATGTACGAAGAGGGCTTTCATGTTCTTGCTGGCTTTTCCGCCTCAGTATCATGGACCTGCCTCTCAGCTACAGCAACCGCTTATTTTCCATACTGAGTTGGATAATTATTGGGTTTTTCGGTAAAGCAGCTACCAGGGGAGAACTGAGCTGTTAAATAAAATAATTGTAAAAGAAGGAACTGGCTAAAAGGTGTGGAGTTCCATTTTTGTTTAATGGACTTTTCAAATAAGTGACACCAAGCCCGATTTATGTAGCTTTGCTCAGGTTTTAATTAGGCTCCTTCTCTCCGGGCTTCTCATTTACTACACAAGAGCGACCACAACACCTCCTTAAAGTTGTGGGAATTCCTGGAGATAATCGGAGTGTGGCAGTATCTAGCCCAAGTGATAGAACTTACTGGATTCACAAATAGAAACACGCGTTAAGTGGCTATTTTTAACAACCTCATATACTGTGTGAACTTTCTTATCAAATTATTTTGAAAGCAGTGTCCCCACCTCCATCACTTTATAGACAATAAATGTGAATTTTTTTTCTCCCTAAGTTCACATCTGTAATTACAACAGAGAGGCTCGGTTATATTTTGTTGAGAAGTTAAATATGTTTAAACATAATCCTCAATCATTGTTCTTCCTCTCTATGTTACCAAGGTTTTTTTCACAGGGATATGAAACCAGAAAACTTGCTTTGTATGGGTCCAGAACTTGTGAAAATCGCTGATTTTGGGCTTGCAAGAGAATTAAGGTCACAGCCACCATACACGGATTATGTATCCACCAGATGGTGAGTATCTTTCTGCAACTCTGTAGAGGCAGAAGTAGGTCTGTGTGGAAGTTTTACTGCAGGGGATCGTTACATAGCTTTCTGGAGGTTCCATTTTGAGTATTTAAAACAAAATATTGAACTGAATTTTGTATGTTGTGGAGAGAGAAGGATTGGGTCATGACTCATGTGAAAGAAAAGAGATGTCATTCATTCATCCCACAAACATTTATGGAACAACTACTATGTGTAGATACTGTTTCAGGCATGGGGAACACAGAAGCGAACGAAACCAAAAGACGGTCTATCTCATACCGCATTCACGACATCCCATACAGAAATAAGCAAGTTAAAAACGTCATGACTTAACAACAGAAAGACATACACATGTTCATCAAAAGACATGCGCTAGTCTCAAACTGCAAACTC
This sequence comes from Spilogale gracilis, assembly GCA_004023965.1. Lineage (NCBI taxonomy): Eukaryota > Metazoa > Chordata > Mammalia > Carnivora > Mephitidae > Spilogale > Spilogale gracilis. Next base: position 182,321 of record PITA01001707.1, on the reverse strand, counting down.
CTCACATGTCCATCACATGCAGCATAATAGATCCATCCGGTGGGATGCTTTACAGCAATGAGAACCAAAGTCCACAACCCCACACAGCAATATGACCGAGTCTCACAGATACAACGCTGAGAGCGAGAGGCCAAACAGGAAAAAAGTACATATGGTATGATTCCATTTCTACAAAGTGCAAAAATAGAGAAAACTAATCTCTGCTGTTAGAAGTCAGGGTAGCAATTCTGTGAGTAGTGAGTGCAAGAGTGCTGGAGAGGGGCCTCCTGGGATGCTGATAACACCCAGTTTCTTGATCTTGGCACTGGGTCAATGGGTATATTCTATTTGTGACAAATCATCAAGTTGTCCTCTTAAAATACATGCATTTTTCTGCATGTGTATTGCATTCCAGTAAAAATATTTATATATCAGATAGTGAAACATTATTATGGAGAAGAATAAAATATGGAAAGGGACAGGGAGTAGGGGCTGGGAGGGGGGCAGGGCATGTGCTATTTTAAATAGAGGGTCTTGCTGAGAAGGAGAGGCCAAGCTAAGGGGCTTCCAGGCAGAGAGAATGCTGAATGTGGAGGCCTTGAGACAGGAAAGCCATGTGTGAATTCTGCAGAGAGCAGAATGAATAAGGAGGGCTGCAGTAGGAAAGGGGCCGGAGAGTTAATGGAGGGCAAGATCTCAGGTCCTTATAGGTCACCGTAAGGGCTCTGGTGGCTTGTTAATGTCAGTGAACTGGGGAGTCCCTGGAGGATATTGAGAAGAGGTTCCACGTGATCTGCCAGGTCTTACAAGTATCACTCTCACTGCTATGTTAAAAATAGATTTTAGAAGCGCAAGGGAAGAAGCAGGGAGACCAGGCAGGAGACTGCTACACTGGCAGGAAATGGTATTTTTCAAGTAGAGCAGCCATGATTTCCTGATGAATCAGATTGCAGTATAAGATAGAGGCGTCAACGATTCTAAGGGGGTTTTGTTTTGTTTTGTTTTGCTGATTGAGCAACTAGAAGGATGGTGTCAGCACTAACTGAGATGGGGAATACTGGGGAGCTTCTGGGGGAAGAAACACAGTTCCATTTTTGGTTGAGTATTTTCAACTGGGTAAATTTAGATACTCTACTGAAATGGAATGTGATTGAGAAGACTTGTTTTCAACATCTAAACTTGGCAGGACATTCAAAACAATTTTATCTCCTAAAAATATCAAAACATAGTAACAAGTATTGGCAAGGATGTAGAGAAACGTGGATATCGCTGGGATGAATGTAAAATGCACGAAAGAGTCAACAGTCCAACAGTGGTTAAACATGTAGTTACTATGGGATCTGAAATTCCATCCCTTGGTATATGTACCCTAGAGAAAGGAAAACACACATCCACACAAAAACATACATGAATGTTCAGAATAGCATTATTTAGAATAGCCAAAAATTGGAAACAACCCAAATGCCCACCCACTGACAAGTGGATAACTAAGGTGTGCTATAGCCATGTAATGGAATATTATTTGGCAGTAAAAAGAATGAAGTACTGATGGGTACTACAACTTGGATGAGCCTAGAAAACATGTTAAGTGCAAGAAGCCAGTCCACAAGGACTGGGTAGAATATGGTTCCACTAGTTCTAACGAAGTGCACACAATAGGCAAATCTCTAGAGACAGAAAGCAGACTAGCACTGGGGATACTGGGATATTGGAAGGTGTGAGGTTTATTTGGGGGGCAATGAAAATGTTCAAAATTGACTGTGATAATGGATTATACAGTCATTGAATATATTTAAAGCCCCTGTGTCATACACTTTTAAATGGATGAGTTGTATCTTGTTCGAATTATATCTCAATAAACCTGTCAAAGAAAGGTACTTGGAATAGAAGCAAAAAGACAATACTGTGAAATATTTGGGCTGATAAATCTACGCATGTCAATGTGGGGGAAAAAAGTTAGAATTAAGAATTTTTCCACCAGCTACCTTTGCTCTCATAATAGGGTATTTTTCTCCATTAAAGATATTGTCAGTTGGGGAACTGAGTTCACTGATCAGCACTTTCAATCTGATAAGTAAAAAGAAGAGGAAAACCCCACTACTTAGGGATGGTCTTTGTTCATCTTTTGTTTTCTATCCTTCGTATAAATATATCATGGATATAATATTTTATATACAACTGTTCACATTCACAAAACCTCTGCTTCTGCGCAGAGCTCCCCCACACCCCTGTCTCATAATACTTATTTCCACGTTTATTCATTCGAGTTCCTAACTTAGGCCACTTGGACAGCTCATTTATATTTGTTTCCGACTCCACCAACTGTTTGAGATCAGGGAAAATGTGTTCTGTCCGATTGAACCCCAACATGCTGTGCAGATGCCGGGCACATAGAGATCACTTAGTACTGGTTCCTCGATTGAAATGTATGACCAGACCCCACCATTTCTCCGTCTTTTGTTTTCTATATTCATAGGTATCGTGCCCCTGAAGTTTTATTAAGATCTTCAGTTTATAGCTCTCCCATTGATGTGTGGGCTGTTGGGAGTATAATGGCTGAACTATATACATTAAGACCACTTTTCCCAGGGACAAGTGAGGTCGATGAAATCTTTAAGATCTGCCAAGTTTTAGGGACTCCAAAAAAAGTGAGTACTCTTCTCCTTAAGTTGTTATAACTTTTGATTATTTATAACATTTACCTAGCTCTCTGATATTTTCATTTTCAAATAGGCTTATGCTTTAATGGTTATTTTTTCTTATCTTTTTTTTTTTAATTGGGTGGGATGAGAAGCCAGAATCCCCTCAAGACTGAAGAAAAGGGGCACCTGGGTGGCTCAGTTGGTTAAGCAACTGCCTTCGGCTCAGGTCATGATCCTGGAGACCCGGGATCGAATCCCACATCGGGCTTCCTCCTTCTCCCTCTCTCACTCCCCCTGCTTGTGTTCCCTCTCTGGCTGTGTTTCTCTCTGTCAAATAAATTTTAAAAATCTTAAAAAAAAAATACTGAAGAAAAAAGGGTTCTTATCTTTAAGAACTTAAGGGAATATTCTCTATATTTAGAATTCTGTATATTTAACTCTCAGTTGACCTGTTGATGACCCCGTGGCCATCCTTGCTCAGACTCTTTTCCACTTGCTGTACGAATGTTCATTGGCATCAAATCCTGAATCCCAGTTGTCCTGGACCATTTCCTCTTGACCTTTCCTGTTTCCTTTCATATACCTCTGCCACGGATATTTGATTCCCTGTACTGAGTATTTCTCAATTAACTACTGCATTCAGCCAGACCTTTATTTCTGATATGTACTTAATAAATATGTATAATTACAGCCTAATTGTGTTAGTATGTGCCTTGTAGTTAAAATCAGACAAGTAAACATAGTACTAAAGCTCTGTGTAATTTGTTATTTCCTAGCTATGTGCAGTTTTTCATAATGGATGCAATGTCTAACATAATGAGGGTCTTTGTAATGAGCAGCTGCTTTGTATATGCCAAGTGTATATGCTTTATATATGCATATTTATTCAAAGTCGGTTGGGTATCATCATCAAGATCTAACAAATGGACAAGAGTTTAATATTCTTTCTATACTATTTATAGCACTGAGTTATACATGCGGTCTGGTATTTCATTCTGTTTATATGAATCAACACTATAAAAATTTCACCACCAGTGATTTTTATATTATACCTATGTTTTTAAATTGATTACTAAAAACCATTTTCTTTTTGCTCTCCTATCCCACGCACTATATATAATCCAGAGTGATTGGCCAGAAGGGTACCAGCTTGCATCCTCTATGAACTTCCGTTTTCCCCAGTGTGTTCCTATAAACTTAAAAACTCTTATTCCCAATGCCAGTAATGAAGCTATTCAGCTTATGACTGAAATGTTGAATTGGGATCCAAAGAAGCGACCAACAGCAAGTCAGGTAAGATGAATACCCCTGGTACAGTGGGGTTTTTTTTCTTTTTTTCTTTTTTCTTTTACTTTTGAGATTTTATAGTACCAGGAATATTTTCATTTACAAAGCACATCTGTTCTCAACCAGGGTTTTTACCAACCTGTAAGAAAGCCTGAGAATGTGAGTCATCTAATACGTAATGAATTAATTTCTAGGCCTGTAACATCCCTGGGAGAATTGAGAAACTAGCCTCACTCCAATGATTTTCTGTGTCTTGTGGTTCAAATGAGGTTGAGGCTGAAAGGAATTAATTTCAATGATAAAAATTCAGGCATATGACAGGAAGAAACTTGTAGTAAAAGAAGAAACTTGTCACTGGTAGTAAAAGGGCATCTCTTCAACTGTGCAACATAGGAGACTTTTTATTCTCTCCTGTGGTTTAGAGGTGAGTTCTTGTTCACTGTACACAAAGGCATCAAGCCGCCATAAGACTACTGTTCCAGGACCCCAGCTCCCACAAGAGGCCAGCAGGTGGCACCCTCACTCAGCTCCTTTGTGACTCAGCCCTTAATCCAAAATGCCATGGCTGTCTTCGCGTAGTTTTAAAAAAGTCATAATGTATTCTTATTGTTATTTAAATGTAAATTCGGCATTAAAAGTCCCAAAAAATTATTTGGCTTTTTAAAAATTTAACTTGAGAAATGTTTTCTGAAAGTGAAGTGGAAGAACAAATGGGCACGAATAGTTAAGACAGGTTTGAGTAAAATAAGTAATCGGAGGACAGTGGTAGGGGCAGACAGCTTACTGATCAAATATTAAAATAATCTGAAATCGAGAGGATCACAACAGTGAAGGGTCTTGCGGAAGAATCGACAGAAGCTGTAAGTCAGCAGCAGGTAACATGGCATCACAAATTGAGGGGCAGGGGACTGTCACGGGCACAATTAGTTAATTCTCAGGAAAAAAGTAAATTTAGGTTATTTCTTACCATACTTCTCATAAATCCAGAAGGTTTAAATAATAAGGACAAACTAAACTATTAAGAACTAAAGAAAGTATAGGTGAGTATTTAATCTCAAGCTAAGAAATAGATGAGTATAAGAGTAGCAGAAGAAACCACAAGGGAAAAACTCAGATTTTTCTTTTTCATCATGATAACTGTACTCCTCTGGCCCTATTGCCTATTTCCCCCATCCCCCCATCCCCCTCCCCTCTTGTAACCATCAGTTTGTTGTCTGTTGGAAAAACTCAGATTTGATCACATAAAAATTAAATTTTTTTCTCTCATAAAAATCTTAAGGTTGGAATACAAACACCAAGAATTCTTTTCAACAAATGAGACAGTGTATTTTCTAATGTTTCTAAATATTTGTTAACTTTGTAATAAAAATATAATAAAAGTTTTAACACTTACCTAAAAAAAGAAAAGTGGGTATGAGACATTTTTAAAAAATCAGAAAAAGAAATAAAAATTACCAAAACTATTTTTTAATATGCAACCACTGTTCATTATGGTAAAATACAAAAACAAAAACAACAAACCAACAAACAAAACAGTTGAAAGGCTATTTCTCTAAGTAATGGAAAATAGTTTTGCAATGTAGTATATCAAGAATATTCAAAATAATCAGAATGTTGGATAATGATTTATGTCCACAGATGTTCAAAGCTAATTAAAAACTGCCCATGGTGGATGCCTGGGTGGCTCAGTTGGTTAAGCAACTGCCTTCGGCTCAGGTCATGATCCCGGAGACCCGGGATCGAGTCCCATATCGGGCTCCCTGCTCAGCAGGAAGCCTGCTTCTCCCTCTCTCACTCCCCCTGCTTGTGTTCCCTCTCTGGCTATGTTTCTCTCTGTCAAATAAATAAAATATTAAAAAAAAAAAAAAACTGCCCATTGGAGGTATAAACCTAAAATGTTCCTAAGGGAACATTTAAAGTATATATGTCCTTAATATAGACTCCTTTGCCGCCATTAAATATGGAGTTTCTAAAATAAAGTAACCGTTATGGAGACTTCTCAAGCCCAAATGTTAAGTTTAAAATAGGCTAGAATATTATACATACAATATGATTTTATTGAAAAAAAATACATATAACGTGACTAGAAAGAAGTACAAAAAAGCAAAACGTCAAAATGTGAGCGATACTTTTCTCCTGGTGTTGGCACTGGGGATTATTTTAATTTCTTCTTGAGAACTTTCCATCCATCCTTATTCAAAGCAATGATCAACTATTCCCTGAATAAACAGGAAAAAACAAGTTCCTTCTTAAAGACTCACCTCTTCTTGAAGGATGGTAGCTGTCTTAAAGAGGAAAAATTGTTAAAATGAAGACTTGAAGTTGTAAATCACATTTGTAAAGGTTCTAGCTCCAAATAGTACATTTTTAATTTAGGAGTATTGACATACTAATTAATAGGACTTAATTAAGATCTGGTGCTTTCTGTGCGCCAGGTACTGATATATTTAAATTGCCTGTATTTGTAGAGCTCCACTTAGCAGTGTTGGTGTAATTAACACATAGATGGGTTGTGGTAGGGGACATCTCAGAATACTCTTCCTATGTTTGCCGAAATACACCTCCCTGCCCTCAACCTCTTTCTTGCCCACTATTTCACAGCCCTGCTGTTTAGCGGAAGCAGGGAGGCTGAGCTAGGAAGACGTGAATTTATAGGATATAGGAGCCATGTACAAAAGCTACTTCTGTCCCCCCAAAACTGCCCTTGCATACCTGAGAAGTTAACTGTGGGTCAGAGCTGTACTCACACATCCACAGCTGAGCTGAACAGAAAGCTTCAGACATTCTCTAGACCAATTTTCATCAGCCTTGGCACTTGCTACATTTGGATCAGACCCTTTGTTGTGAGGACCATCCTGTTATTATAGGATGTGTAGCAGCACCCCTAGCAGCATGTCTAGATGCCAGTCTACCTCCCACCCACAAGCTGTGACAACAAAAATAATGTCTCCAGAGGGGACGGATCGCTCCCATGGGAGAAGCACTCCTGCAGACTGTCACCAGACTGTCATCAGGAGCATGTCCCTCCAGCCCCCCACTTTCACACAGCAGCAGCAACTAGTGGGCTGAGCTGCTTAAAACCCAAATAGTGAATCATTTTTTATTATTTTTATATTTTCTTCCCATAAATATCTTCTCTTTGCTGGTATAATAAGCTCTAATACATACACATTTGTAGTCTCCTTTCCTAGAATTTTTCTTTTCTTTTTTTTTTTTTAAGATTTTATTTATTTGACAGAGAGAAACATACCAGAGAGGGAACACAAGCAGGGGGAGTGAGAGAGGGAGAAGCAGGCTTCCCACCGAGCAGGGAGCCTGATGCGGGGCTCGACCCCGGGTCTCCGGGATCATGACATGAGCCGAAGGTAGTCGCTTAACCAACTGAGCCACTCAGGTGCCCCTAGAATTTTTCTTATTACTAGTAGGTATGTAGCTATCTTTAAGCTAAGAGTAGCCCTGAATTTTATATAATGTTCTAGTTAATCATTTAAAATGAACTCCATAGAAGGTTTTCTTAACTTCTTTCCTAATGACTTTGAAGGGACTCTAAAACCATAATCAGGATCTAGCGTTTCAGTTTGCAGTAATCACATCAAATTTAGCCAATGTTTATAAACTAGATTTTGTTTTCATACGGAATCTTTAAATACAATAGTTGCTTTGCCTGGACGTTACCCATGAGTTTTACATTCTTCCTACTATGTTATACCTTATTTTATCAATGAACTTGATGTCCTAAATCATTATTTCCTGGTTACCGTTTTGAAGATACCACATAAGTGGCAAAGTGGATGCTTTCTAAGTCTTTGAAGCAGATCTAGGCTAGTGCTCTATGCTGAGCCCACTGCCAGTCAAGGGTTTAAAACATGCAATAAATTTAGGCGCAACCATTTTCCATTTTTTACTTCCATGTCTTTGTAGGCATTGAAACACCCGTATTTTCAAGTCGGTCAAGTGTTGGGCCCTTCCTCACATCATCTGGAATCGAAACAAGCTTTAAGTAAGCAGGTGCAACCGCTAGAGGCAAAGCCATCTTTAGGGGATCTAGAGTCGAAGCCTCTGCCGGACATAACTGATCAGACAGTCAGACAGCCCCCAGCGAAGAGCAGCCACCAGCCACTGCAGTCCCTCCAGCCGCCACAGAACACGAGTGTCCATCCAGCCCCAAAGCAGCAGGGCCAGCAGAAACAGCCCCAAACGCTGTTTCCAAGTATCGTCAGAACCGTGCCCACCGTAAGTAGCCCATAACAACATTCTGGATGCAATAGTTTGGCTCAGTTAGGACTTTATTCTTAAAAATGCAGGAGAAGATAACAACATCCATGAAAGAAGATATACAACAAAACATACGTAAAAGATTATGTATGTTAAATAAAGACCCTGCTTCCTCTGGCAGGAGTTTAGCAAGAGATAACCTAAGATTCTTATACGGTTAATGAAAAGAAAAACAACCAAAATATGATAACGTTTGAATGCTACAGACTTCCACAGTTACTCAGATGCAGAACTCAAAGAATTTAATAGAATCTGGGACTCAAGAGCTGATCCTAAACCAGATTTTAACAGTAATTTTATACTATTTTTAAATATGAATGAACATGAACAGAATGGGTTTTTTAAGTATCAGCCATAGTCTAAGACTTTCTACTTCTTTTGTTCAGTTCAAGGAGCTCGGCAGGGGGCTGTATGTGCTGTCTCCTCAAGATATATACTCCCAAGTGCATTTGCACTGTGGGCATTTTATGGACTGAGAGATCTCAACGAATACTGTCTAATTCCTTACCCACTCCTGCCATCCTTACATAAGCAAGCCCTGCTCCCCAAAGCACTAATCCTATTCTTCTATACTATTAATTACGTGGTTCTTAAGTATATTGTTCATTATCTGGCTCTTCCTATAGAATGTGGGCTCTACAAGGTCAGGGACATTTGTCTCTTATCAACACAGGCCCTGAACCCAGAATGGTGCCTGGCACATGGCTGACTTCTCAGCTTACTTGTTGAACAAGTGAATTAACTGTCCATACTACATCTAGGAGTCTATATCATCTAGGAGCATTTATTTTGTTTATTTTTTATAAGATTTATTTATTTTAGAGAGAGAGAGTACATGAGCAGAAGGGGTGGAGGGAGAGAGAATCTCAAGCAGACTTCACACTGAGTGTGGAGCCCAACACAAGGCTCAATCACACAACCTTGAGATCACCACCTGAGACAACACCCAAGAGCTGGATGCTTAACCAACCGCACCACCCACGTGCCCCCTCTTTGGGACATTTCTGACTATTTAGAAGTTCTTTCTTATACTGAACTACAATCTGGTTTTCTGTAGTGCTTTTTTTTTTTAAAGGTTTTATTTATTTGAGGGCGCCTGGGTGGCTCAGTGGGTTAAAGCCTCTGCTTTCGGCTAGGGTCATGATTTTAGCGTCCAGGGATCGAGGCCCACGTCAGGTTCTCTGCTCAGCAGGGAGCCTGCTTCCTCCTTTCTCTCTGCCTGCCTCTCTGCCTACTTGTGATCTCTGTCAATAAATAAATAAAATCTTTTTAAAAAATAATTTAAAAAAAAACTTTTTTTAAAAGATTTTATTTATTTGAGAGAGAGAGCAATGCACAAGCATGAGGGAGAGCCAGAGGGAGAAGCAGACTCCCCACCGAGCAGGGAGCTTGATGTGGGGCTCAATCCCAAGACTCTGAGATCATGACCCGAGCCGAAGGCAGATGCTTAACCAACTGAGCCACCCAAGCACCCCTTCGGTAGATTTTAATAAAAGTTAATCACTCTTCGAGAAAGGCAGCCATTCAGATATTTAAAAATAGCCCTTACATTACCTGTCCTCTTCTGTGGGAGACACATCCCAGTTCCTCGCACTCCTCACACGACACCATTCACCACGGACTGGGTGATCCTTGCTTCCTATGTAGGAAGGAGCTCCTGAGTCCCCTCCCTGTCCCACTTCTTGAGAATGAGGCTGCCAGACTAGAGGCAAACCATGGGCAAGGAGCATAAACTATGGTGAATCACCTCCAACATTCCAGAACCATATGTGCGCTCATGTCACCAAAGATTATATTTGGGTTTTTTTGTTTTTGTTTTTGTTTTTTGGGGTTTTTTTTGTTTTTGGTTTTGGTTTTGGTTTTGGTTTGTTTTTTTCTTGGAAGGCATATCAAATGCTAACTCATACTGAGAGGAAAATAAAAGAAATGAATATTTATTGAGTATCTGCTAAGTTCATGCCCTATGCTAAGCCCCTGTATGCATTCACTAAGTTAAAGCACCCAGTATCCTAAATTTTTAGACAGCTGATAGGTTCCAGAGATGGGACTGAACATTCAGTCAGCTAAAATTTCCAAGTCTATTTTTTACAAGTGCTTTTGCTAAATCACATATTCTTTACTTCTTTCTTGTGTATTTGATCTCTAGGATTCAAAAAATTGCAAGACCTTACTTTTACTTCTCCAATTTCTAAATTATTTTTATCTTGTCAGTTTAACCATTCTGCCTAGCATGTTACTATCTATGCATTGGTTTTCTCGTTCATTTGCTTTTCTTCTCCTGCACCTTCATGATGAACACAATGGCAATGAGCCCTTGGGCCTGCCACCGTCTTGTATGATGACACCAAGTACTCTTGGTCAGACTATTGAGAAATGTACTTCATGTGCTTAGGCTACCATAACAAAAACCATAGACTGGGTGACTTTAAGCCAGAAATTTATTTTCTAGATGCTGGGAACTCCAAGATCAGAGTGTTAGCCAACTGGATTCCTAGTGAAGGCCTTCTCCCTGGTTTGTGGAAAGTGCCCTTTGCCCTTACCCGGCAGAGAAAGAAAGCAAGCTCTCTGGAGTCTCTTTCATGAGGACACTAATCCCATCACAAGGGTCTCATCCTCATGACCTCATCTAATCTCTGGTTACCTCCCAACGGCCACTTCTCCAGATACCATCACATCAGACTTGGAGTATAAATTTGGGGTGGGGGAGGCGTACAAATTTCAATGTATAAATTGGGGGGGGGGGGTAATCACTGAGTCCATAACAGTCCTGTCCCACCTTTGCTGTCCTTTTGTCACTTCACTTCACCGACAGCACCAAACTCTGCCAGCTGCTTTGTGGAAGGCCACAGAGACTCCATATATTCATTGTTTGCTTTTTATAAAAAATGGTGGCCTATACGATGTACCCACATTTTTTCCCTCAGTGCTCCAAAGCTTTCCCTTTAGCAACTAATTTTAGAGTCTTTGCCCTCATCCGATATCAAACGTATGGAAGTGGGATTTGTACAAACCCACCTTCTACTTCTCAGTCTTCTCAGACATGTGACCCCTCCATAGTACCGGCATTGCTCCGCAGCCTGAGGCTGCCACTCAGCTAGCTCTGACCTTTGATTAGCTCTACTTACCTGGGATCTTAGGTCATTTTATTCTCCTTGGTCTAGAGTTAGTTTTCCCCGGCAAAGAAAACAATAGTATGATAGGGGCAGGTAGCACAGCCAGGCTTTAAACATCTTCTTGCCCTGTTTGCTCTGGCAAACATGGCTCTGTTTGCTTCCAAATTCCCTGCCTTTTGGATTTTTCAGTTTAGGTGCCCCCAAATCGCCCCAGGTGAATTCTAATCAAACCACTGTCCCGTCCAGGCCGGGTCCTCCTCCTCACTCCCTATTTTATCAACAGAACCACCACCCTGCAACAAGCAGGCTGAGGGCTGAGACTTTCAGTCATCCCTGTGCCCTTCCTTGTCTGCATCCATTAGGATTACCTGCTTCTGAGACTTAGGATGGAAACCTGACCACCGAGGCTCCAACAGGTTGTTTTCTCATGTAACAAGAAGCCAGATGGTGGGCCGGACCAGGGGTGGTGCAGATTCCAGAAGGAACCAGTCTGCTTCTGCCTTCCTGTTCTGCCATTCCTGAGGCCCCAAGATGGCTGTCGCTCCTCTGGGGTTGCTTCTGCATTTTAGAAGAGGGAAGAGTGAAAGCCACTGGCATGCCAGGAAAATAGCTCTCCTGGAAGTCCCTCCAGTAGACTTACACTGACAACTCATTGGCCAGATTGTGTCACATGGCTACATAGAGCTGCGAAGGAGGCTGGGATTTCATGTATTTTAAGTAGGCATATTGCTGCACTGAACACAATTATTAGTAAGGAGATGGGAAGAATGGCTACTGAGTGGGTAGCCTAGCAGTGTGTGCCACACTCTCCTCTGCCCTCTGTTCAGGGAGATGAAAAGTCCAGTCCTTTTATTCCTTGTTAACAGCAAATGTATTTTTTCATGAGCATTCCAGTGTAACTGCAAAGGCCTCCTACCTGAAGAGCTCGGCCTTCAAGAGTGCTGCCTTTATCTCACTACTTTTTAGCTCAGAAACATCCAGTGTTCTTCACTGACCACGGGAAAGCTGCAACTTATTAGACAGGCACTGAAGGCCTGTCTTTGCAGCCCCGTCCTCCACTACTTCCAGCACCAACCATCTGCTTTGATAAGCTAGGTCTACCCTTTCTTTTTAATTTAATTTAATTTAATTTTTAATTTAATTTAATTTATTTGACACAGAGAGAGAATCACAAATAGGCAGAGAGGCAGGCAAAGAAAGAGGGGGAAGCAGGCTCCCCACTGAGCAGAGAGCCCAATGTGGGATTCGATCCCAGGACCCTGAGATCATGACCTGAGCTGAAGGTGAGGCTTAACGCTCTGAGCCACCCAGGTGCCCCTAGATCTACCCTTTCTTCCTGGAACAAACTCTGGCACTTCTCTCTTTTTTTTTTCTTTTTTTTTTTCTTTTTTTTTAAAGTAGGCTCCATGCCCAGTATGGAGTCCAACATGAGGCTCGAACTCCCAACCCTTCAAGAGCTGGATGTTCACTAACTGAGCCACCCAGGTGCCCCTGGCACTTTTCTATTAAAAAGTTATACTCTGTATATTTCTTCTTCCAAACTCTAGAACAACAAAAATAGTAATAACAACCATACCACCTAACCTTAGTAACTCTTATTATTTGTTAGGCCCAATCCTAAGGACTTTCAAGGTATTTTACTATTAAATTCAGAAACACTAATTAGAGAAATACTGCATATCTCCACTTAAGGAGGAGGAAACCAAGGCTTTGAGAAGTTACTTGCCCAGAGACACATTCACACATTACAGTTTTCAAAATTATACATCAGTGAGGAGTCAGTTCTGATCCCAAATATTCAAGTCTCACCCCAACCCAAATCCAGAGAACTCCCCTCCCTCTAAACTCCCATATTTTTAGCATGTGCTATCTGGTTTTTAAAAAATATTTTTCAACTTGTATATATGTATTTTCTTAACTATACGGAAGGCTCCTTGAGAATGGGTTACTCTTAGTATCAAATAAAATAGCTTATGCATAAAAGGTATCCAGCAAATGACTGCCACTGATGACGACTGATTTTCCACCACAGAAGCCAAATGGCACCCTGGGTCATAAAAGTGCTAGGAGGCGTTGGGGTCAGACTGTGTTCAAGTCTGGAGATAGCTGGGAAGAATTTGAGGACTATGATCTCGGAGCCTCCCATTCCAAGAAGCCAAGCATGAGTATATTCAAAGAAAAGAGGAAAAAAGATTCTCCATTTCGGTAAGATTTCACATTCCAGGAAAATATATTTTTATCATGCATTAACTTTATATTACCCATTACATATAAATGAATGAAGATGTTAAAAGATGATAAATAGCTTATAATTGTTTTCTTCCGCATACCCCAGATCTCTATGCATACCTCTGGGAAGGTAAGAATGTTGACTTCTCACAGTAATGATTGTCAGTATTAATGGTTGACTGTTGTGTGTGTCTGGTGGGGCGGGGCGAGGGGGAGAGTTCTTGTGAAGCTTTTAGTGTGCCCTACTGAATTATGATCACCATCATTCCCCTTTGAAATCCGCATGCCTATTTGAAGAAAAGCAAAGCACAATCTACAAAAGTAACAGTTTCCTCTGATGGTGTTCAGATTCACTAACTTGTTTGCTATTCTAAACTTTTTTGATCATTTCCTAAACTTCTTCTGGAAGTTTCATCTCTCCAGCAGTCCCTTTTCTAAGTTAAGGCATCATTAGTGCACTACTCAACTTTGAAGGTGGGAGTAAATTTTATGAACAAAAGCTTAGAAAAATATTGTTTGGTTTTTTTCCTCTCTTTGGTACAAAAGAAGAGGGAGAATAATACTGGCAAGAGGCAGGGAATTTTATCTAATAGCTATCCGGCATTTACTTTGGGATACATGTCTCTGAAGTACATGGAAGATTCTGTTAGGAGGATTTATGCTTGGATAATTCTCAGTCACCAGGTTTCCAGATCTTCAAATTCCATAGGTATTCCTCCCTAAAGTACACGAACTTAAGAACAAACATGCTTAATCCCACTCCCACTTTATGCCAGAAAGTCACCCCTCTCAGCATTTTCAAATCTGGAATGGCATAAATGCATAACCACCTTTGAGATGTCAAATAAAGGGAGAAGTCGAAAGACTGCTATCTTCAGCTCAGAAGGCTTTATTGTCCTCTATATATATATTTCTCTTAGGGGGGAAAAAAACCCCACATTAGAAATCAAGTATGTTAGCCGGTGTTGGAAAGCACTGGGATTCAGAACCACTAAAGAACCAGAGCCTAATGATGCTTATTCTTTTAAATGTACTAGAATGTCCTGTGAAACTGTGACTTTTTTCAAAACCTATGGATATACACTGTACATAATTTTTTGAAGATTCAGTGTTTTATGGAATAAGGTGGTTAGAACTTTATTCAAGTCCTACCATGCAATACTCCAATTGTACATATTTCATATTTCATCATATCAATTATTTACTGTTTTCTATCTACTATTAAAAAATAAGAAATAAAATTATTTAATGTATGATAAAAATTATAGATGTCAACTTAAAGATACATAGAGAGCTACATAGTTGCTTTTTTAAAAAAATAATTCTTTATATCTGCATTGGTATACTATGTAGATGACTTGAAAACCTTTTTTTTAAACCCATGTCACCTTAATTCCAGCTGAATTTTATCAAGTATTTTCAGGTGGAAGACAGTTGAATCAATATCTATAGTTAAAATCAAGTCTGTAGTCCATATACTTAATTCCAGCAAGGGAACAATTGGTAAATGTCTTCAATGTCATTTATTTTGTTCCTCTTGAAATTCTTTAGAAAAACTGTATGACAGTGAATTCTTAATGTGTATTTCTTCCATTTTTATTTTTTAGTATCTTCAAGTGGCTTTATACAATTTAGACCTATAATAATAATTATTATTAATATACTCCCATATATTAAGAACATACCTAAATTTTCATTTGTAATCTTCATGCTCCAGTAAAAATAGTGTTGAACAGAATACTGAGAGTCAGATAGGTCGGATAAATAGGTTGCCTATAGTCAGATGAGGTTGAATTCAAAACTAACTCGATTTCTACCTCTCCTCTGTACCACACTATTTCTTAGGCAATGCGAGCTCAATACTTGGTGGACTGAATGCACTCTGCTCTTCGCTGCTCAGTTTCTCAGGCAGCCTAGGTTGCCTCATGAAGAATACAATAGATCACATACTAAAGTGTAAAACTTTCACTTATTAGGTTGTCTCTTTTTTAGCAAACAAAATAAAAGCAAGATATTTATACTTAACACTTATATGCATGCCCAGTAGGCAGTTCCTAAACACCTAGATGGTATTAAGCAAAGGGATGAACAGGATATAGTCTGTCTTCATCCCATCAAATGTACAGCAGGGGAAATAAGACCTTCAAGTCAGTATCACACAGGAGCAGAACAGGTATTAGGTTCTGCTAATGAAGGAACCCTAAGGAGCTCAAGGGTTCTGTTTATGGGCAGATTACTTTGATCAGGAGAGCAAAGTATTTTTGGAATGAGCAGTTTTGAAAATGGGTAGGATTTCAGCAGTTGGTAGAACTACAGTGGGCTGAGTGAGGGAGGGGGAAAGAAGCCAGAAATTGGGGGGGCTATTTTTAATGAGAGGGTCCTTCCTGTGTCTAGGGCTACCCCAGAGCAGGTTGGGGTAGCCACAAGTTCAAAGGGCCAACCAAGTCAGTGTCGGTCTGAAGGGGTCCCAGATACCTTACTGATCAGACATTACTTTCACAGACAGGTGAAGGTGGCTATGACTGTCTTCCCTTCAACATGCTGTCCTCCCCCGTTACAAATCCACAACTGTAGCAGTTGCTGGAAAGGGAGAAACTTTACACACAGGCAGTTTGTGGCTCAGTTATAAAGGTTTCTGTCACATGTTTAGTAGTAAAAGTGATGGTGTAGAAAGCCCAGTATTTATTGGAGAAATTGTCGTTTAGTGTCCCTATCAGCAAAAGAACTCTGATGGAAACCATTTAAGTGAAGTGAGCTTGCCCTTGGAAAGATGAGCAGGGGGTGGGTGAGAACACAGTAGCTGTCATCTTCACATTGTAATGCTGCTTTGTGTTGACTTTTAAGGCTTCCAGACTCAATACCCTCAGGTTCCAACCACTCAGCAGGGGAAAACATGCACTTGCCTGCTGCTTTTTCCCTAAAATCTGATTCTGAACTGTCAACTGCCTCAAGAGCTAAACAGTACTACTTGAAGCAATCAAGATACCTTCCAGGTAAGCAGAGAAAATAAAATGTTTGCTGCCAACTAGAAGAGAGGTCAGGCTCAAGTGTCCTGGAATCTTTGCAGGAAGGGCACCAGTAAGATAAAATTGTAATCATGGTGCTCTTTGCTGGCTGGGCCTTGTCTGTACTTATTCCCAAGGACTTTTCTGAGTCTCTTGCCTCTGTCAAGCCTGCTCAAGAAATGTCTAGTCAAAAATCAAGATGAGAATAGGCGCCACAAAACACCCCGCCCATCAAAGCTATGCCTTTAAGTGCTAAGTTTTGTTAAAATAATTTTGCACCCCCATTATACCATTTCATAAAATGTGAAATTTTACACTGTTCGCTAAAGGATCCAGATTATGGTTTTGAAAGATCATGGTGGGCAGAGCATACAATGCTCAAGAGGGGCAAGGAGTCTTATCAAGAGCCCACTGCATATGTCTGGATAGAGAGGGTAATGGCTTGCTCTGGAGTGGCGAACGTGGGAGCAGAAATGGGCAAAATCTCAGTGTATTTCAGTAGTGGAAAGACAGGACTTGCTGATAGATCAGCATGGATGATGGTAAAAAAAGCAGCAGAAATTAATGTTGGCTTTTGGGTTTTTGACTTGGCAATGACTGGGGGGATGGTGGTGACTTTAGCTGAGAAATGGAAGATTAGGAGAGGACAGGAGGTATGAAGTGGAGAAATGGAAGTTGAGGTGGGGATGCCTAGCAAGCATCTGAGTTGATCTATCTAAGATGACTGAATATATGGACCTGGAGCTTAGGAGAAAGATCTAGACAGAGGGTGGGGAGTTTATGTTGTACCTGAAAGCAGCATCTTCTCCTCAAAATCCACTTTAAAAAGAAAAGTTTAAATATAATGGAGTCTAAAATGGAGTCAACTTTTTTTAAAGTTTATTTTATTTTATTTATTCATTCAACAGAGATCGATCACAGGTAGGCAGAGAGGAGGCGGGGGGGGGGGAGGAACGGAAGCAGGCTCCCTGCTGAGCAGAGAGCCTGATGTGGGGCTCGATCTCAGGACCCTGAGATCATGACCTGAGCCGAAGGCAGAGGCTTTAACCCACTGATCCACCCAGGTGCCCCTGGAGTCAACTTTTAAGTGACTGTGTATCTATACAGATATATCTTTAGTCCAAAAGGAGAGAGAGATGAAGTTTTTTGTTTGTGGACATGGCCATTTACAGCTTTCTGAATGTAGTAAAAAGGCCCCTGGGTTCGCATGAGGAAGTCTCCAGAAACCAGCCATGGTTTTCATCTCCCCAGAGCTTGTTTGGGAAGGGGAGGAATAAGGAAGACAAGACAGAAGGTCGAAACTGGACTGTTAGCAAGAGATGGCCGCATAACATTTTTCTGTATTCCTTTTAGGCAACCACATACATTTCAGTTCTAGGAATCCAGTAGAGATCCACTCCTACGGTCAATAATTGAAAGGAAAAAATGAAATTACAGAAGGGCTTTAGAGATGAGCGAGAGAGATAACAGGAGGCACAGTGTCTGTAGCCATACGTGTTGAAGCAGCTGAAATAAACACAGGGAGAACAAAACCAGGGTTTCGGACTGTACTTCTCTGCTGAGTAATAAGAAGGAGGTTACTGTCTTATCCAAGGGAGGTTGAAGAGATTGCCATGAAGTTATCCAGGAAGGAGCTAAACCTGTAACCCTGGGTATTTGGATATCTGTGGATTCAATGTCCACTTTGTTTTTGCCTTTATAGAGGGGGCAACCCAGCCAGTCCTTAGTGGATGAGCAGCATGTCTCTGTGCAGATGGAAGGGCAAGACATTGTGGGACCCATGGATAGCATACACATTCATTTGTGGATGCTGTTGATTCCTTTGTTTTATTCATTCACTCAGTAATAACATATTAAGCACTTAATATGTGCCAGGTACTTAATGATCTAGGCATTGAGCTATCTATATATAGCACTGAACAAGACCCACAAGGTCCCTGCTCTCCAGGAGCTTAAGTTCTAGTGGAGAGAGAAAATGCAAATTCCAAGGTGGTGATGAGTGTTGTGGGAGCAGAGAGATGACCTGGACTGTGGCTATGGGGGTGCTCCCTGATCACCTCACCTCTGACCTGATACCAGAAGGATGAGGAGGAGACAGTTAAGTGGAGAGCTGAGAGAAGTTTAAGGTGGAGAGAATGACACTATTCTCTTGAGAAGTAGATCAACAGATTGCATATTTGGAGCTTAAAGAGTTTAGGGGAGAGGAGTGAGGGGGGAGGAGGGGGAAAGCCGGCAGCGTTCAGATGAGGCAGCACCTTGAGGGCAGGGGAAGGAGTCTGGGGTTTGTTTCAGGTCCAGTGGTGGCCTCTGAAGAAAATTCAGGTGGTGAATGACACATGACACGTGTTAAAAAGTGTGAAGGATGGATTGCACCAGGGGAAGGCTAGATGCAGGGAGGCCAGCTGAAAGCTACTGCAGTCCTCCAGGGGAGAGACGACGACCTAGAGGGACCTAGATGATAATGACTTAGAGGGAAAGATGATGATGACCTCCGGATAGATTTTGGAAGTGGACTTGCTGATGGACATTGGTAGAAAATAAGGGGAAAGCGAATTTGGAGCTTGAATCCGAGCTGGGTGGTGGTGCTATGCTCTGAGATGAGGAAGACTGAGGAGGAACAGGATTGGGTGGCAAAGAGGTGGGCAGTCCTGAGCGTGGGCTCTTGTATTTGAGATGCTTTGAAACATGTCAGTGTGGAGAGGTCACTCAGGTGGAAGAAGGGAAGAACCAGGAATGCTGAGGAGAGACCTGGGCAAAGGCGGAGTCCTCAGCGACTCCCAGACAGTATTTAAGTCCATGGATTGAACAGGATCACCTATAGAAAGAAGTGGGAGTGGGAATGTGAGTGGGAACCATGGTAGCAGTAGAGGAGAAGGCGCTGAGAGAGGAAGGAGCCAGGCAGATGAGCAGGAGACCAGGGCACAGGTGGTTTCCAGAGGCCAAGAAGGGAGAATTTACCTGAAGGAGTTTACTGCGGTGCAGTTACAGGAAGGGAGAGAAATCTGTGATGAAATTCGACAGTGGAGAGGTCCCTGATGGCCCTGGGAAGGTAGTTTCAGTCTGGAATGGTGAGAGCGCAGTAGGTTGCAGTGGGTTGAATAGTGAAGAGAAGTGAGAAATTAGCCACTGAACAGGCAGACTACTCTTGGGAGACATTCTGCTGTGAAGAGGAGCTTAGAAACAGACACACTGGAGCGGGCTCAGGGAGCACTTCAGTGGTGGAGATTCTGGGTCTTTGTAGCTCACAGACATGTGGACAGGAATTATCATTGCTTAGAGGGAGGGATTAGTCATACTGGAGGAGGATGGGGATGCCTGCAGGATTGAAGTCCTTAGGAAGGTGAGGAGAGTTAGAATTAAGATTGTAAAACATGGGATGGGGGGCGCACTTTCAAAAGGAGCAAAGACACTTACTTCCCTTGTAGTCTGTATCTGGATACCTGGAGCTTTATAAATGTTGGTGGTGGTACTATAAGGGAGTTCTGATCTAACTGTAAAAGCGGGGATGGGATGTAGCAAAGTTCCCAGAACACAGATTCCTGGGGGATACTTGGCCCTGTTAAATAAACAAAAACAAAAACAAAAACCACGTACCAAATTGGCATTTTCTTATCTGTACAAGGGAGCCCTCTGGTGGTAGGAAAGGCAACTAAATTTTTGTTAGGATAAATGGACCCAAGTTACCCTGTTTTCATATCTCTGCTCCCTAATGTGGTTTTCTGGGACATATTTTGAGTATCTGAGACTGGTCAGGTCATTTCCTTTTTAAGAGAGAGATCTAACAGATTCTTCAAATTACTGTGGGTCATAAGCATGGCTATAATTGAAACTTAATAAACAGACTTGAAATTAGAATTATATGAAATCTAAATTTGAGCCTTACTGTTCCCCTGTTGGCATTTTCTGTCTTGAATGATGCCCCTCTAGAGCTGGATGAGATTTGAAATTAGAATTGAGCTCAGTTCAGTCACCTGGACAAACATTTATTGAGTACCTATCATGAGCCAGCAACTGCAGAGGATAGAAGCCGTAATAAGAAGTGATCCTTGACATTTGTGATCCAAAGTTATTTTTATAATTGAGTATCTTCAGGAATAAAAAAGAATAATAATACCTTTGGGGGCCCTCTTTTTTTCTTTAAACCATAAATCCAAACATATATTACGCATCAACCTTTTCAGGATCATGGGAGCTCTAGAAATGTACCATATACTTTCAGGGCAGCCTGACATTATACTACAAGAGTTGGCAGATCTGTGACACTGGCCTTCAGGGAGAGAGACGCAAGAGTCAGAGTTACTGACCTGCTACTGACCGGCTGTGTACTGGAGCAACTTTGAGATTCTATTCTGTTACTTACAATGGGACTGCAGTCATCTCTCAGCTCACCCTGTAAGCCTTAGGTACTTAATTATAGCAAGGTAGTTGCAAGTAGAGTGTGCGATGCAAGCGCAAAGCATCCCTGAGGTGCCGTGTGGTCTGGAGCCCTGCTCCCAGAACTAGGACTCCAGAGCCCGCGCACAGAAGCCACCATGGTGGCGGAGACAGCGGCTCCCTCCACGGCACTTTCACCAGCTCCTTTCACCAGCTCCTTCTGGTTTGTCGCTTCTGTTCTTCCTTCCTGCCCCCCCCCACCCGCCTTGTCTTCGATGTCCCCTGTCACTTCTCCACTTGCCTTTCCCACCGTGTTTTAAATTTCTTCACAGGACACACACATACGTCCCTGTGATCTGACCCCTCCTCCCTTCTCCAGCCTCACTCTGTGCCAGTCGCTGTTCCTTCTCTGTCCACAGACTGTCTCCCAGGGCTTCTCCATCTCAGGTCCCCCACCTACAGTGGGGCCTCTCCCAGGAACACACCGACCACCCCCACCCAACCCCTAATGAGATTCACAGTTCAGCTTAAAATTCCTATTTTTTAAAGAAAGGATGGAACGTTTAAAGAAACTTGGCTTCTGTCCTTTGCCCGCCCACTCAGCACCAGATTCTTTTAAACCATATATACCGCTAATTATCTATTTATAACGTTTACTGTCTCCCTTCCCATTAGTGCAAATTATAAGAGCCAAAAGAGTAGAAACTACTCTGGTGTGTTCACCACTTTTTGTCCATTGCCACACACACTGCCAGGCACGTGACAGGTGCTCAGTAAATATTTGCTAACTGATCTAACCTCCTCTGAGGCAAGGGATGATGGTGTGTTCATTTCCACCTCTATCACAGTGTTTACAATAGAGAAGGTTCCCAGTAAAAGATTATAAACTAATATGTAAATGACTTACTAGATTGTGTCTATTTCCAAGAAATCTGGGATCTTTAAACACAGGATTAAAGCAATGTTCTTTGCTAATGGATATATTTACTGTAAAAAGCTAGGGATATCACAAGGCTAATTGGATTAACAAAACAATCTGGGTACCAAGAGCCCATTCTTTTTGAGCTGCACTTATGAAAACAGCTCATTTAAGGTGATTTTTATTCTGTCCCCCAACCTTGCCCTTTCTTTAGAGGTAAGGGATTTTGTGTGTGTGTGTGAGAGACAATTTTTTCATGAGTTATTGCTATCTTCTTTAGTAAGTGCATCTTCTTTATTGTCAGGTAACTGTCTACTACAGTTCAATTTGTAAGTGTTTTATTAGAAACCAAAATCCATAAGGAGCTATATGCCATAGGAAAGGCAAATTATTTACCTGGAGGAGTGTTTCATTAGAGAACTAGTGACCATTAACCTTGAGGTACAGAACAACCTGGCTTTTTTCTGTCTTCAATATGAGGGATATTATTCTATGTCTCATAAACGGGAAACTTTGCTAAAGAGTTCATTCTGTGAAAAGCAAGAGATTGTCCCACCTGGGAAAAAAATGCTAACTTCCTACATTAATGGTAGTCCTCAGTGAGGATTTTCCTTGCATTAGCTAAAGAAAAGACTCCGTGTACAACCCAGAGGCTTCGACTGTATGATGTTTTTACCATCCCATATGTTATATCCAAATGTCAGTAAAAAGAGAGCACGTTCAGGAAGTTTTCAAATCTCTTAAAAAATAAGTTAAAACACCACCCTTTGACCACTAGTACCAAAGTCCAAAGTTGACTCCACATTTCACAGATTTCAGAAAATCACAAATTCTTTGTTTAGATTTTACTACGTCTTATATACAAATAAGCTTCATAGATAGATCTTGACACATCTGCTTCCAAACTCTCAGTTCCCCTAAGTTCTTGGTCACACGTCTGTTTCCCTAGCCACATTGTGTTCCTCCAGGGTGAAAAGAAGTAAATGACACAGAAATACCTTTTTGAAGAAAATTTGGTTACCACCTCCATTTTTACAAGACATTTAGCAATAAATGCCCACTGTTTATTATGACTTGTATAATAGAAAACATCTTATGTTTATAAAATACACTGTAAGGATTTCAGGTTATTGTCAGGTAACTGTTATTGGAAGTAATTCAGGTTATTGAAGTAATTCAAGTTAAAGCAATCATCTGCTACACTGCAACATAAATGTATTTCCATTCTCCTTCTCCATGTTATTTCTGGTCTTCATTTGAATGTATTATATATTTTTCCTTAATCATCCCATGCTAACCTCTGAAATGACTATTTTGCTCTTCTAAGGTGTAAATCCCAAGAATGTGTCCTTGGTAGCCAGTGGAAAGGATATAAACTCATATACTTGGAGTAATCAGTTATTTCCTAAGTCATTGAGACCCATGGGGGCAGAACTTGCTTTCAAAAGGAGTAATGCAGGTAAAGCAAAAATACACTTACGGTATAAATTTGTTTTCCTTCTGCAGATTTTTACTTTTAACTACATTGCAAGCTGCCTTCTTCCAACTAAGATAACTTTGGGGGTACACAAAAGTTTTCTAACTGGTACTTGAGCACAGATCATTTTAAAGGCAATCATTTGCCAGATCTCAACTTCCATATGGATTCTGTCCTAAAAATGCATCTCCCTGAGCAATGAAGGGTCTCTATTCTGACTTTACAAAAGAAAAGACAAATTCTGTTTGCTAGGGTATGTGTCCTCTTTCCCCCAAAGTATAAAAATCTCTGGGGTGCCAGTCAAAGAGAGAGTTTCATATGTTGGGATCAATGTGGAGAAAGTGAGTAACTCTGATGATTGGGGAACAAATTCCGCGGAAGTCACGTGGTTTCCAGTTCTTAGCCTAATTGAGTTACTAGCTGACAGATAACGAAAGCTCATTTTCAAAATCACTGTACGATTTTTGGTGTAGAACTCTGAATAGAGTTCAAAGACTATTGTGACAGAAGAGCTTTCATTCCCAACTATCTGTTTACATTAAACAAGCTTTCTCAGTGCTTCCATCTCCAAAAAGGAACAAGAGAAAAAGGAAGAGAATTGGTGCTGAACCCCAATTTTAACAATAACCAGTACTTATTTGTGGATACATCGACAGCTTAAAAAGGTGCCATCTTTCTCAGTGAGATGAATTTTTAAAAAACAATGCCTGTTAATGCTCAGTAATCAAAATTTATAGTATTCATCTTTTTTGAATAATTATATACCATGAATTGTTATAAGTATAACTAATCTAGAAAAAAAGGTATTTTAACATACTTATGGTTATAAGAAATTTTTTTAAAGGTTTCAATTTATACATACTTTTCCAGTGGTCAATTTCAGACTTTGAAGCCTAAAATTATATTTGGATAAAATTTGGGAGTTGACATAATGAAAATAACATTTTAGAGAGAAATTAGATTATTGTGAACCTTCCAACTGTTAAAAAGGAATATATTCATGTATTTTGTAGTCAGTATTGGTAGGCATAAAATCACCATGGTATTTAGATTCCATTGTTTACAGTTAAAGTAGAGATGTAATAGTTTTATTTTTAAATATCTGTAATTACAATATGCCACCAATGACAACTTTACAAACTATAAAACTTACAGTGAAAAAGTTTATGTATCAGTTTAAAGTGTGTGAAGAAGTAGAGTTCTTGTAAAAAGATAGATGATAGATAGATAGACAGACAGACAGACGGTACTGGATCCAAACAAATCTGAGATCACTGATGTAGCAAGTAAATAGTCTCCTGGGGTATTCTTAAGTTTTCCAGATGCTCTGAGAACTCAACTTATCTATTTAATATGCTGAGGTATCAAACACTGCAGCACTGTAATTTACTTATTTTTTCCACTATTTTAAAAAATATTCACTGAACCAGCTGGTTAAGTACAAATGAGTTTAAGTGATCACACCACAACTTTGTGTCTCAGGGGAATATATAATTGGCTGGCATCAAGTGAAAGCTGTGACGTGAGAACAGTTTCTCATGTTAAGGATTCTTCCTGATTTTTTTCATTAATCATCTAACCATTGTTTCTCTGCTTTTCCTAAAACATTCTTCTTATTCATTCTTTCTTTCCACTTGCCTTCTCTTCAGAGGAAAGCATAATTAAACCAATTGAAAAACTCTCATGCAATGAAAGTTTTCCTGAAAAATTAGAGGACCCACAAGGTAATTCCTGGGCATTCTAGATGAGTACAACTTGTTCTTTGAATATCTTGTCCAATGTTCTTTTCACATTTGCCCTGAATCCTGTCATACAACGCCACTGTGAAGGCCAACCAAGGCCACCTGCTCTTAGAAGTCAGATCAGGGCTGGGAGAAAGCAGCATTCCACGTCATCAAGAACACTTTTCTTCAGTAGTCGGGATTTAAACTAACTTACTCTTAAAGCTCTAGGCTCATCTTCTTAAATTAACAATGACAATTTATATAAATGAAGCAAATCTACTGATAATAAGAATTAAAAGAATATTTTCTAATTTCTAATCGGTATTCCTGGAAAATCTTTTTTAAAGTTTTGAAACTCATTTCTTACACATTAACAATCATTTAAAAGTTAACCAGGTTCACAGAGATGGTGAATTTCCTACAGATTCACTGTTGCTGGTTTAAATAGTGCTAACTCTTATCTAAAAATTGGCAGCTCACAAGGTATGTCAAAAATAATAAATCAAAATAATGAATTTTCTGTGCAATTTTCCATAGCAACTTTCTCCCTGCAGCCTATTAACTGCTCAGCACATGGCTTTTAAATCTGATATATCCCCATTCCCCATTCTGTCACTCAGTAGCCTTGCGATTGTAGACAAGTCAGTTAGGCTCCCTAAGTCAATTTCCTCATCTAGAAAATGGAGTACATGGTATTTACCAAGGTATCGTTTTGTAACCACCCCTAGGACTTTTGTCACGGTTAGCATGTAGCGTCTGCTCTGAGGAGGAGGGGGAGCGCCAGAGCAATGTTCTGAAGCTGCTGCTGAATGTGATCACTGCCTTGAACTTCCTTTCAAAAATCTTTTGATGTAAAGGGCTGATCGGTGATTTAGAAATGGGTACTTGGGGCTAAAGAAAGGTCAAATTCGGCAGTTGTGCAAATGCTGGATTCAGTGGTGTTAAAAACTGTACGAACTGATGTGTTCCCTGGCTACAGTCTCACTTCTGTGATGACGCTGCTGTTGGGCGTTTGTTGGTTCAGGAGCGCACACTTACTGGGGGCCTCCTGTGCACAGCGCTGTGACACACGACAGGGACAAGAAGTTCACCAGGAACACTGGAAGAAATGCTTCAGTCGTAGCAAGGCCAAACAAGCAGTTCCTTGAAACCACCAGCAGGATCCTAGCCCGGTTCACCTCCTTGCCGGCAAACGTGTCTCTTTTCCTGCACAGCGAGGCTCCTTGAAAGAAATTATATTCTTTTTCCTCTTATTTCCAGTTTGCTCCTTAACTCAGTGTGGTCTGTTCTCACACAGCCTCAGGCCACTGAAACCACTCCTGCCAGGTCCTGACACAATCCTAATGGCTAGATCCCACCAGATCTCTGCCTCCTTGGGTCTTCCTTCTTTCTTCATACACTGTATTCTCCTGGATGTTTAGACCCTCCTCTTCCTATCATCTGCCCTATTTCCTCTCCTCCACGGGGATGACTCTTTCCTGGTGTTCCTGGGCCTCTGTTCTGGATCTTTGCATATTCCACAATCCCTCTGAGCTGGCTCCTCCAAGCCATAGGCCCCTAACCGTCATATCTTGCTAACTACCTATCTCCAGGCCAGCTCAACCACTACAACTCCAATATCCCTTATGTACCATGTCTTTCCAAGAAACCTGTTGCTGTTCTTCGTCACCTAAGATACAAACTGAGGGGTTTATATTCCTTTCCCTACCTCTCCTACCCTGAACACCCACTCAGGTTCTCTTCTCTATTGCCTCCGTGACTCCCTTAGTTCAGACTCTCATTTCAGCTCATCTTCTGCCTTTAGCTTTCCCCACTTCAGCCCATCACTCTACTACCCCCGGGTTGATCATTCACTAATAGTGATGAGGATGAGGATGATGACAGCTGAAATTTATTGAACACCAGGTTCTATGCTAAGTGCTTTGCTTGCATTTCATTCAATCTCTACAACAACCCTACAAGAACAGGAACAGTTACTATAGTAATTTTACAGAATGAAGAAAAGCACAGAGCACGGTAGGGCCGGGGGCCTCCTGCAGGAAACACACTCAGGTTAAGAGAGGAGTCATTAAAAAAAACAGGGGTTCACATTCTAGCTTGGTCATTTGCTGTGATCACTTAGGCACGTTCTAAGAGCCACAAGGTGTGGGTAAAATAGGCATCTAAAAGGGTTCTTTATGGACGCAATAGGATCATCTGTAAGACTATTATGCAGCACTTGAAACAGTCACCACTCAAACAATCTAGAATCAGGAGGGGTGTAGCATTTGTTACTCTCTGGTGCTTTAAAATACTCACCTTCTGACTCTGAAACTTTATGATACATCACTAGGAAATCTTGGAGGCTATGCTACTTACAATCAGTCAGGATATATTCCTTCCTTTCTCAAAAAAGAAGTGGGGTCAGCTGGCCAGAGGATACACTTAGCACCTCTTGGTGCAACAACTTCAGGTAAGAACAGCTTTATAGTTTTTGAGATTTCTGACCAGAAAGGAGCTCTGAGTTTCTACCATCACTTCCCCAAAGAAGACTTTTAAATAAGTCTCATTAACACAGTTCTGTTTTTGGCAATATGTCCCCTCTTCCTCCGAAGCTGTGGTCTGACGGTCTGTCGCAAGAGCTGTCTCTACATAAGTGGCTCCTCTCTGCCAGGCACACATTAGGCCGTTTACTCTTTCCAAGACTGATGAGGAAACCCTTCTAGGAGGAAACTGACATGAAGTAGCTGACCTACGGTCACATAGCTTGTAAATGATGAGGCCGAAAGAGTAACTGGGTCTGTGTAATTCCAAGGAACATGCTGTGCTAGCCAATGAGATGGAAGATGGCACTCTTCAGAGCTTCTCACTTGGCACCTAGCACAGAAAGGTGCACAAATGCTGAGACACTGTGCATGTGCCATTTCACAGGCAGTTCCACTGTACTGAACTGGACCGTGGCGGACTTCCACACCCTGTGCTTGCTTTGCAACAGTAGGCGGTGAAGGCTTGATTCCTCCACCCTCCCGCGGCGACCAGTGAGGCTACTTGCTCTGCGGTAGTGTGGCAGGACAGCCACGTTCAGGGGGCTGCTCTTGAAGTCATCAGGGTCAGGATTCTGTACTAGAGCTTCACTATATCTGGCTATGAACATTCTCAAAATTATTCTAATCTAAAATAGAGGTCCTCGTGAAAGCACCTAAAGTAAAGGCTAAGGCAGGTTGTCAGAAGTTTGGTAAGACACAAGGTTGTAGTGTAATATCAAAGTTCACTAGAAAAGTAATCTTACAGCATGTCCTAGCCACGACCTTATCTTAAATCTCTGATTCAAGCTGCCAGTCTTTAAACTTCACACTGTTGGAGCTAAAACTCTAAAAAACACTAGACATCTGTGATTTACTATCTCTTACCACAGAGTACAACTGGTAAATAGTACTCAGTTGCCTTATCCGAGAAGAATTGATTCCTTATCCCTCTGCTGAAACAAAATATGTAAGTGAACACATGATATACAGCAACCATTTTTTTCTTTAAAGCCTCGGGTGTTTTAAGCCAGCCTTACAGTAAGGTACCAGCCATGTATTAGTAGCAATTTTTATTTATTTAAAGATTTTATTTATTTGAAGAGAGAAACACAGCGAGAGAGGGAATACAGCAGGGGGAGTAGGAGAGGGAGAAGCAGGCTTCCTGCCGAGCAGGGAGTCTGATGCGGGGCTTGATCCTGGGATCCTGGGACCCTGGGATCATGACCTGAGCCGAAGGCAGACGCTCAACAACTGAGCCACCCAGGCGCCCCAAAGAGCAATTTTTAAAATAAAAGCAGAACATCATAAGTTATTCTGTTATCTGAGTACCTGCTTTTACGAAGTGAAAGTGGGTATTTTTAAAACTATTTTTATAAGATACTAAAGGCCTTTTACATAGTTAAGTATTCTGTCAGATTAGCATGCATAGTACTGTTTACATTTTTTTAGTAAATGCTTTCTCTTAACATTTTATCTCTCCATTTACTCTGCTCATCAGATTTTCCTACAGATGGTGGTAGGAAGAAAGGTAAAAAAAGAAGTAAATATTAATCATTCTCAAGTGGTCAAGGCAAATCCTTAGGAAAACACTGGTCTGTAAGAGATGTGTCCTCCAGTACTCCCACTTGGGTGGCAGTTTCCCACAAGAAAGTAAAACCAGGTCATTACCATATTTATTCAACTATTACCCCTTCTCTTGTAGCCTGCCTCCCTCTCTGCTCCTTGTTGTCCTCACCCTCATGTTTTGAGAAGAAAAAGCAAATGAATTTCTTCCAGCTTTCCCATGTAATCTCTCATCCCAGACTTCCTAACACCGCCTTCTCCCTTTGCTCTGATGGTAACCAGGACTTTGAGGAGGGACTTCTTTCCTAGGTAGCCACCCTTTACAAGGGCAGGGAGAGCCCTGTCCTAACAGCACTATATTTATTAACTCGACTACAGAAAGTACATAAGCATTAACACAGAGGACATTAGGAGAAGGAAAGGAAAAGTGAACTGGGGTAAACTGGAGGGGAGAGACAAAGCATGAGAGACTGTGGACTCTGAGAAACAAACTGAGGGGTTTGGAAGGGAGGGGGTGGGGGGATGGGGGAGCTTGGTGGTGGGTATTAAGGAGGGCATGTATTGCATGGAGCACTGGGTGTGATGCATAAATAGTGAGTCTTGGAACACTGAAAAAAGGAAAGAAAAAAAAGGAAAGGGAAAAGAAAAGAACTATTATCATGATCTGTTTTACAGAGGTTTTATTTCTTGCTAAAAGTGTCAGGGTGGCACTGATTAAATTCTTAACTACAGGCAAACATCTTTCCTTTAGCAAACATTTTCTGTAAGAAGTTAATTATGCCCTGATAGGACATGTGGCTCTTAAAATAAATGCACAGCAAACCTTAGAGGGCTGTCTGCCCTATGCTCCGGAGGCACGGAGTCTGGTCTGGCTAAGACACAAAAGCATTTCTTACTCTGCCACGAATCTCAGCTCCTTTGTCAGCCACTAAGTTCTTCAGCAAGGGTGCTTGAATCCTAAAACTATCCTAAAACTATTATCTTTCAGATAGGAATCCTAAATGCCAATACTATACATTTCTTCAAAGGTAAAACCTTCAAAGAAGGTTTTAGAAGTATTTAAAAGTATTTGCCTGGACATGGTTTCCCTCAAATGCATTTAGGACTTGATATAGCTATGTCATGACCTGAAGAAAAAGGTCTGTTACTCCCCAAATCCTTTATTTTGCACCCCAAGGGCCTCAACCTATTAGAAGGGGTTCTCTGAATCACCAGGACTTATGGCCTCTCTCCCTGTCTCTCCTCCCATCTTCCCATAGGTGTTCTCCTCCGCGCCCGGTACCATTTTGGCCTGTAGACTTCAGGTTTGGGTTCACAAATTTAACACACGGGTGCTTTTCTACACTCCCATGGGTTAGAAATAAAGGGCCATTCCTGGAAAACTTGGTTAGCAGTTTAAACACTCTGTCCCTGCCTCATTAGGTAGTTTTTTTATTGGCTTTAACTTGGAGAATTTTAAACCTGGTAAGAGTGTGAGGATAGGACAGGTTGTTCCCAGGGCAGCTCCTCAGTTAATGCTATGTTCCCCATTAAACTGAGGTCGCCAGCACAATGGACCCATACTGCTCCTATAATTTCCCCCCCACTCCCAGTTTTACAGAGAAAGTATATATCTAAACAACAACAACAACAACAACAACAACCAAAACCAGGTATACAGAATGGTTAGACTCATTTCAAAATTGACATTTAAGAGTTTAATCCAAGAGTGAGAGCCACTACGCAGTGTGAAAAGGTACTTAGATCTCAAATGGAAAGATCAAACCCCTTCTTTGGAGAGAATACCTGACAGTCAGCTGTAAATGTGAAGGGAGGGCGGGTGAGGGAAGGACTGGAGAAGAGACTGAAGTTCTCTGTAAAATGATTTACTGCTTTGTCATTTGAGATGTTCAAGCAAGTTTAGCTTGTAAATTGTTCAGATAACAAATATTTAACAAATTAAAATTTTACAAAGGTTTGGGAACTTGGGAGTGGCTCACTTTTTAAAGGAATTGTTTTCATCCATCATTTTCCCAATTAAAGTTTCCTGACTCTAAAAACCCCATTTTCATGTTTAAAAGAAATCTATGATGGGATCCCATCCCCGAAGCTCCAGGATTCATAATTACAAGTAAATTTTCTATAGTGGGTATTACACTTGAGCATTAGTTAGATGTAACCACTGTGAGGCTTTACAAAGTCCCTGACACTGTGCGTATTGGCTGCTGAACCTGAACCAAGAGTTTTCTTGGTCACGCTGGTCGCTGTTGCCTGTCTAAATGCATTAAGGCATTTGAGTGAACTCAAAAAAGAAACAACAGCACTATCAGAATGGTAAACCAGAAATACTGGCTCTTAAGCTCCTAATTCTGTATCAACATAAGAGTACACTACAATTTTTAGTTTAATATTTAAGAAAAAAATCCTAGAGGGTGCCTGGGTGGCTCAGTTGGTTAAGCGACTGCCTTCGGCTCAGGTCATGATCCCGGAGACCCTGGATCTAGTCGCACATCAGGCTCCCTGCTCGGCAGGAAGCCTGCTTCTCCCTCTCTCACTCCCCCTGCTTGTGTTCCCTCTCTGGCTGTGTTTCTCTCTGTCAAATAAATAAAATCTTTAAAAAGAAAAATGTTAGAGACCACTGAATTAATCTTTTACTTAAAAATAAACTCTCCAGATTTCCCCATAAAATAAAAAGATAAATTGCTTGATTTT
Source organism: Spilogale gracilis (assembly GCA_004023965.1). Lineage (NCBI taxonomy): Eukaryota > Metazoa > Chordata > Mammalia > Carnivora > Mephitidae > Spilogale > Spilogale gracilis. The sequence goes on along the minus strand of PITA01001707.1, from coordinate 150,539 downwards.
AAATTTCATAATCAAATGAATAAAATTCTAACTTCCAATTCTCATTTCTTCCAGAACATGCCTGGAACACAAAAGCTGGTCGGGGACAGTTTTCAGGACCTACTTACAATCCTACAGCCAAGAATCTAAATATTGTGAACCGTGCACAGCCAGTTCCCTCAGTGCATGGAAGGACAGACTGGGTGGCCAAGTATGGCGGCCACCGGTAGAAGTCTCATGTGAAGACCCCACAGCATTGCTCCATGGAGCCCTGCGAGTCCCCTGACCCTAGGAAGTGTCTACAGATGTCTATTTCTACTGAGTTCTGGAAGAAATATGCAATAGTGGGTACTTTGAAGAGCAGAAACCATCTCCTATTTTCTTTCCTAGAAATGAAATGCATTTTCTTAGCGTCAGTTGCCCACAGTGCTGATATACGGGTAGGACTTTACAAAGTATTAAATAAACTATTTGCCAAAGTATCAAGTATTTGATCTGCAAATTAATAGTTACTAAGTATGATAAGAATCTCTTTTTTTAAAGCCTTCAGAAAGTGTTTAGGGTGTCTTAGTTTTCATCTGTTATTTCCTAAATTAATTTAACATTTCATCAGTTGGCCACAAAGGTTTGGTGTTTTTTTTTTATAGCAATTAGGTAGACTTCTGTGGGCTGTCAGTTATGGTTCTTATTTGGCTAAGGCTCTATCCTACCAGTTTGGCAATAGCAAAAGACACTCATTTATCATATGCTTTTCTACTTTGAAATTATGGAAGCTATGGTTAATTCCATCCTGAGTAGGATATCTTTCCTAGGAACACATTTATCTTCAACAATAAAGATCTCAAAATTATGTCGCCCAATTTTAGTGGCGAGTCCATTGTTTGATTTTGACCAACACAACTTCCATGAATTCATGGTGATTATCAAAGCCCATGGCTTGAAGACTCCCAAATTAACCAAGTCAATGTTCTCTCATCTTCACATTAAGAAAGTTCTTGAAACTGTGACATGTGTTCATCAGACTTTCAAAATACTTTGCTTCCACGTTCCTACTAGACACAAAAATGAGGTGTGCCAGCTTATCCCCCAAAGCAAACCGTTGTGGCTGCAGATCACTGACCTGCTTCTGACCTTGACATTTACTCTGAAGAGCAAATGCATTCAGTTGCTATAGCAGTGATTTCACTTACTACAATTCTTTTTCTTTCATTTCTAAACTGGTACTTAAAATACACATTTTGAACTTCAGACTACTCTATTTAAACCTGCCATTTTATGGACTGGTCATTAGTACTGTATATTCTTTTTAAAGAAGAATAATGTTATCAACTGCTATTTTTATGTATTTTCAGACTTTGTAGCAAATGCTAATGTAATTGGTATCATTTCATGGACATTATCCAAAGACATCATAAAATGATAGTAATATGGTATTTTTGTATAGAAGATTCAGCTCATCTTGTTGAAAATGTTAAACCTGAAGAGTTATTTATATTGATGGTAATGGTTATATGTATTTGTACAGTTTTAATTAATGTCTCAAAGCTAAAAAATTATTTTGTGTTGTTGGGAAGCTTTTATACTTCTCAATAGATATTAAAATAAATATGGTTAACTGGTGTATTTTCTTTATACTTTTAAACTTTATACTTATATTCTGAGGGTTATTTGTCATTTTCATTATACACTTTTGTTTTTCTAGCAGTTTTAGGTTTATGGGAAAATTCACTGGAAAAGTACAGAGTTTCCATATACCCCCCTCAGGCCCCTTCCCAGATTTTCCCTATTATTAACATCTCGCACTAGTGTGGGACATTTGCTGTAACTGACGAGCCAGTATTGGCACAACTTTAGTTCAGTTTACATTACGGTTCATGCTTTGTGTTGTATATTCTGTGGGCTTTGACAAAATACATAATGGCATGTATCCACCATTACAGTATCCTACCGATCAGTTTCATAGACCTAAAAATCCCATGTACTACCCATTCATCCTTCTCTCTCTCCCCCCAAACCTCTGGCAACCACCAATCTTTTCACCTCCACTGCACTCCTGTTCCAGAATGTCACGTAGCTGGAATCGTGCACCAGCTTCTTTCACTTAGGCAAGATGCATTTAAGTTTCTTCCATGTCTTGTCTTAGCTCGATAGCTCACATCTGTTTATTGCTAATATTTCACTGTATATATACACCACAGTTTATTTATCCATTCACCTACTGAAAGACATCTTTTTCAAGTCTGGGCAATTATGAATAAAGCTGCTCACCCCAGTAGCAATAAATGGATCTAGCATCCAGATCTTGATTTCTTTTTTTTTTTTTTTTTTAAGATTTTATTTATTTATTTGACAGAGAGAAATACAGCCAGAGAGGGAACACAAGCAAGGGGAGTGAGAGAGGGAGAAGCAGGCCTCTTGCCGAGCAGGGAGCCCAATGTGGGGCTCGATCCCGGGTCTCTGGGATCATGACCTGAGCTGAAGGCAGTCGCTTAACCAACTGAGCCACCCAGGCGCCCCCAGATCTTGATTTCTAATGCCACTCTCTGGTAAAAAGAACAAGGGCCGATTCTAGTATTGAGCATGAAATACACAAGCTGATACTGGAGATCTTATAGTGCTAGAAAGTAACAGTTACAAAGAAGAACAAAAACAAAAGCCAACAAAACAGAAGCAGCCCACATTGATGGACTAGGTGAAAGAGACACAGGAGCTCCTAACGAAAGAGTTCCTAATGGCCAAAATTGCAACAATATGAGAAAGAATGAAGAAGTGATTGTATTATAACCCAAAGTGGAAAATACAAATCCCAGAGCCCATACTGATATGAATAAGTGAATAATTAAGCAGGAAAAGAGATGAATCTCCCATGCAGAATCCCAAATAATTCATGTAGATACTCTCCCCTCAAGGAGGAAGAGTACAACTCCCTTACCCTCAAGTACAGAATGTGCAGTGACTTCCTTTCAAAGAGTATAGTATAGGAAGGGGTAAAAGGAGAAACTTCACAGTGGAGAAGCCTGACTGAATACTACCTCAAGTCAGATTATCATGGTCAACATCAACAATAATACCATGTTCATATATGTGACCTTAACATAATGTGATGAAAAGCGCACTTTACCTCTGTGGTCTTCCTTCTAAAATTTCATTAACTCCAGTCTAACCTAAAGAAAACACTAGACAAATTCTAACAGCAGAGCATTCTACAAAACACTTGGTCAATACTCCTCAAAACTATCAGAGTCCTCAAAAACAAGGAAAATCTGAGAAACAGAGCCAAGAGGAGCTCAAGGAGAAATGACAACTAAATGTAATGTGGGATCCTAGGTGAGCTCCCGGAATGGGAAAACAATATTAGTTTTTAAAAACTGAGAAAATCTGAATAAAATATGGACTTCAATTAATTTACCAACATTGGCTCATAAGTTCTAACAAATATTTCATGCTAACTTAAGATACAAATAATAGGGAAAACTAGGTGTGGGGTAGGTGGGAATTCTATACTGTCTTCTCAAAACAGTCCTAAAAAGTCAAGTGTATTTTTAAAAAGTAGATTTGATCAATTTATAAATTCAGCACTATTTACTAAATCTTACTAAGTATAGTATATATGGTAGTGACAAAACAGTCATTTTCCCTGACCCCATAGAACATATATTCTGGAGGCAGATATTAAATAAACACACATGAAACTGTATATTGGCAAACTATGATGGGATTAAGAAAAAAAAAAGACATTAGGGAGACTAAAGAAGAAATTTAAATGTTGAGAGATAACTGAATTGTTTCAAGTGTAAGAGTCAAAACATACTTGAAATATGCCTCTACCTGCTGGGCAGAGAAAGAATCACTGAGCCAAACCATGAAAACAAGGAGTCCTATGAGAAGATTAAAAATGGTAATGCTTAGACTTAGGTATTGGCAACAGTACAGAGAATATATATACAACTGTTAATAGAAAGCTACTGGGGGGCACCTGGGTGGCTCAGTTGGTTGGGCGACTGCCTTCGGCTCGGGTCATGATCCTGGAGACCCGGGATCGAGTCCCACATTGGGCTCCCCGCTCGGCGGGAGGCCTGCTTCTCCCTCTCTCACTCACTCCCTCTGCTTGTGTTCCTTCTCTGTCTGTGTTTCTCGCTGTCAAGTAAATAAAATCTTAAAAAAAAAAGCTACTAGGTTTTAGTGTTACTCTTTCTTGCTGCTTTATAGAACTTTCTCATTAGTTCAGTATGTTTTTTAGTTGCTTGTCCTCGATTCTCTTAATAAATATATTAACTGTTTAAAATGTTTCATTTCTTGATTTTTCCAGTATTTATACTTTATTTCTCATTTTATTGTTTTGTATGGTGTCTCCAGAATAATGCTGAGCTTGTCAGTAACAGCAAATATATTACCTTTAACACAAAGCCACAAGACTAAATAAATGAGCGCTAATAAAAACCTAATATGCTCAAGTGAGTCAAAAAGTCCTTATATTAGTGTCAATTAATTTATTTTGTTCAGACTGCTACCTAATTTAAAAATACAATGAAAATTTCCATTCATCGTAATAACAAAAGCTAAAATATCTTACAAACTTAACAGAAATACAAAAAACTAAATGAATGTAACTCTAAAATATGAAAACATTAGAAACAAAACTAAATTAACAACCAGAAAACAATGTACAAAATGGCAATAAGTATGTGTCAATAATTACTTTAAGTTACTTTATTTGGCCTTAATGCTCTAATCAAAACACACAGGGTGGCTGAATGGATCCAAAAAAAGAAAAGGCCCATCATACTGTCTACAAGAAACTCACTTCAGATCTAAAGACATACGCAGACTTAAAGTGAAGAGATGGAAAAAATTCCATGCAAATGGAAAGAAAAAAGCAGTATTTATCAGACAAAACTTTTAAAGAAAAGACTGCAGTGAAAGACAAAAGTGTTATTACATAATGATAAAAGGGTCAATCCAAGAAGAGGATATAACACTTGCAAATATTTACATACCTAACACAGGAATACCTAAATATGTAAAGCAAATATTAATAGACATAAAGAGGGAAATTGACAGTAGTATATTTAATACCCCACTTACTTTAATGGACAGATTATCAAGACAAAAAAGTCAATAAGGAAACGCTGTCCTCAAGTGACAGATCAAACCAGACAGACTTACCAGATATACAGAGAACATTTAATCTTCAAGCTGCAGAATACATTCTTTTCAAGTGCGCATTAAACATTCTCCAGGATCACAACAGGATCACATTAGGCCACAAAACAAGTCTCAATAAATTTAAACACTATGAAGCTAGAAAGCAATTACAAAAGTAAAACAAAAAAAGCCCACAACACATGGAGACTAAACATTATGCTACTAAGCAACCAATGGGTCAACAGAAAAGAGAAAATCAAAAAATTTCATTTGAGACAAAAGAAAATGAAAACAAGACTTTCCAAAATTTATGGGACACCGTAAAGGCAGTTTTAAGAGAAAAGTTTACGAAAATAAGCAAGAAACAATAAAAATCTCAAATAATCTCACTTTACACCTAAAGGAACTAGAAAAAGAACAATAACAACAACAAAAAAGTCCAAAGTTAGCAGAAGGAGGGAAATAATAAAGATCAGAATGGAAATAAATGACCTAGGGAGGGAGGGAGGGAGGTAAGCAGGGAAAGAAGGAAGGAGAAAAGAAAAAAATTACAAAACTAAAAGCCAGTTCTTTGAAAAGATAAACAAAATTAACAAACCTCTATCCAGACTTACCAAGAAAAGATGAAACAGAGGCCAAATAAATAAAATCAGAAATGGAGAAGTTAAACTGACACACAGTTTGAAATACAAAGGATCATAAGAGACTGCTATAATTATACACCAACAAACTGGAAAGCCTAGAAGAAATGGCTAAATTCCCAGAAACACACAACCTTCCATGACTGATAATGAAAATATAAACAGACCAATTACAAATACTGAAATCAAAACAATTTAAAAAGCACCCAAAAAAAAGTCCAGGATCAGACAACTTCACAGATGAAGCCTACCAAACATTTAAAGAAGAGTTAGTAACTATCCTCCTCAAATTATTCCAAAACACTGAAGAGGAAGGTACACTTCCAAACTCATTTTATGAGGCCAGCATATTAAACCAGACAAAGACATTTACAAAAGAAGACAGTTGTAGGCTAATAGCCCTGATGAACAAGGATGAAAAAAAAATCCTCAAAAACTATCAGCAAACCGAATTCAACAATACAAAGGACCATACACCATGATCAAGTAGGATTTATGCCAGGGATACAAGAATGGTTTCAACATCCTCAAATCAATCAACATGATACACATTAACAAAGAAAAAAAAGGATAAAAATCACATGATCATCTCACTAGATGCAGAAAAACCATTTGACAAATTTAACATCCATTCATGATAAAAAAAACTCTCAACGAAGTGGGTAGAGGGAAAACACCTCAACATAATAAAGTTCATATATGACAACCCACAGCTAACACCATGTTCAACAGCAAAAAGCTAAAAGTTTTTCCTCTAAGACAAGAAATAAGACAAAAATGCCCACTTTCACCATTTTTCTTCAACATAGTACTAGAAGTCCTAGACACAGCCATTAGGCAAGAAAAAGAAATGAAAAGCATCCAAATTGGAAAGGAAGAAGAAAAACTATCATTAGTTGTAGAGGACATGATAATAAACAAAGACAACCCCAAAGACTCCACCAAAAAAACTACTGGAACAAATGAATTTTAGTTAAGTTGCCAAATACTAAACTAACACACAAAAATCAACTGTACTTTGGAGCACCTGGGTGGCTCAGTTGGTTAAGTGACTGCCTTCGGCTCAGGTCATGATCCTGGAGATCCAGGATCGAGCCCCACATCAGGCTCCCTGCTCAGCGGGAAGCCTACTTCTCCCTCTCTCACCCCCCCTGCTTGTGTTCCCTCTCTGGCTGTGTTTCTGTCAAATAAATAAAATCTTTAAAAAAACGTAAAAAACAATCCCATTTACAGCTGCATAAAAAAAAAAAAAAAAAAAAAAAAAAAAAAAAAAAAAAAAAAAAAAAAAAAAAAAAAAAAAAAAAAAAAAAAAAAAAAAAAAAGAACACCTAGGAATAAAACCAAGGAGGTGAAAGACTTGTACTTACAAGACACTGATGAAAGAAATTGAAATGACACAAATGAAAACATATCCATCTATCTTAGTGATTCAATGCAATCCCCATCAAAATATTAAATGCATTTTTCAGAGAACTAGAAAAAAAGAAACCTAAAATTTGTATGGAACTACAAAAGACCCAAACAGCCAAAACAGTCTTGAGAATGAGGAACAAAGTTAGCACTATTGAGAAAGAAGAACAAAGGTGGAGGTATGCTTCCTGATTTCAAACTATACCACGAAGCAACAGTAACCCAAACAGTATGGTACTAGCATGTAAACAAATACATAAATAACAGAATCGAGAGCCCAGAAACAAAGCCCCACATATATGGTCAATCAATGACAAACGAGGCAAGAACAGACAATGGGTAAAGGACAGTATCTTCAAAAAATTGTGCTGGGAAAACTGGATAGCTACGTGGGAAAGAACAAAACTCGATTACTATTTTATACTGTACAGAAAAATAAAGATAGATCAAAGATGAACATAAGACCTGAAACCATGAATCTCCTAGAAGAAAACCTAGGCAAGTAAGCAATTTGACATCAGTCTTAGCAATATTTTTTAAACCAGTTTCCTATTCAAGAGCAACAAAAGCTAACATATAGGATTACATCAAACTAAAAAGCTTTTGCAAAAAAGGAAACCAACAAAATGAAAAGGCAATCAATGATGAAGGAAGATACTTGCAGCAAATCACGTATCTGATTAATGCGTTAATATCTAAAACAGATAAAAATCTTACAAAGCTTAAAATCAAAACAAATAATCTGATTAAAAAACAGGCAGAACTTGAACAGACATTTTTCCAAAGACATACAGATGGCCAACAGACACATGAAAAGATGCTCAACATCAATAATAATCAGGGCAATACAAATAGAAATCACAATGAAGTATACCAGTAAGGATGGCTAGTATCAAAAAGAAAAAAAATTAAGTGTTGGCGAGAATGTAGTAAAAGAGAACTCTTGTTGGTCAGAATGTAAATTGGTGCTGCCACTGTGAAAAAAGTATGGAGGTTCCTCAAAAAATTAAAAATACAGGGGCGCCTGGGTGGCTCAGTTGGTTAAGCGACTGCCTTCGGCTCAGGTCATGATCCCGGAGACCCGGGATCGAGCCCCACATTGGGCTCCCTGCTCGGCAGGAAGCCTGCTTCTCCCTCTTTCACTCCCCCTGCTTGTGTTCCCTCTCTGGTTGTGTTTCTCTCTGTCAAATAAATAAAATCTTAAAAAAAAAAAAATTAAAAATACAACTACCATACAATCTTGCAATTCCATTTCTGGGTACTACACAAAAATCCCCAATCTACAGAGATATATGTACCCCTATGTTCACTGCACCATTACTTATAATAGCTAAGATATGGAAGCAACCTAAAGGTCAAGACCATCACAGAAAGGCTAGCTTGGAATCCAAAATGTATCCGATCAATTATTATGCAAGTATTGTTTTTTTAATCTTTTTCTGTGCCTCTGCTCTTATAGTTCAAATGACTGAAACACTTGGGGAACAAGAAGTTAGAACTAATGTTCACTTCTTCCACATAGCAGGGTTTTGGGGAAAAAGCATAAAGGTTAGTTCTGTGGACAAGGATAATACAGACTGCTCTTCACTGTTGAAGAGAACACCCTCGCCACCTATGGTGTTCTGACCTTTGTAACACTAACGATAGCCAGTTATTTCCATAAAAATCAGCTTTTAAAACATCAAAAAGATCATGCAATGCTCTGCCTACTTGATTTTCTTTGCCCATTTCCCTTTAGGCTGTACAGAACTAATGTTGAGAAGTTCACAATAATCCGATTCACCCGGCATGAAGTCATACCACAGACCAATTAGCTATTTATAAATGGATCTGTCCATATAATTTAAACCATGAGTTTGGCACAACTACATGATAAAAGGCAATTACTGACTATGCCAGGAACTATGGAACATTTTTAATTTAATCAAGTATTTGCAAGTATGTGACATTAAGCACCAACCCTATCCTATTTAGGAATAGTTATTATTAATAGTGTGTGCAAGAAAAAGACCTGAAGTCTTAGGAGGCCAAAAGTTTAATTAAAGTCATTGCTGTGATGAGGCTACCCAAAAATCTGATTTTGATCCTAGCTGTTTTAACAGATATGCATAATCTATAATATACTACCCTGGTCACATCCAACTTGTGCAGAGCTCTGGCCATTACTGGTTTAAGAATGGGCCCTGGCAGACATGTCAAAACCACATCACATAAAACAAGAATGAGAAAACCAGAACTCCTTTCAAAGAGTTTAAGAAAACATATAAACATGATTAATAAGTGCCTGAATTACACTATAAATCCAACTGATACTAGTTAGGGAGGAGGTAAGTAGCAAATATCCCTTTTCTTTTGAAAAGGAAGAAAACTAAAGCAAGGAGTACCATAACGAGTTAATGTTCAGTGCTAAAAATAAAAGAAAGTGAGGTGGAAATGTGTCAGTATCTCGTTAATGTGTGTAGAGACCAAACCTGGTAATTCAAATTTCAGACAGGTCTTTTAGGTTCACATTTATAGATTAGCTAGCTAACCATATTTTCATTTTCTCTTCTTCTTTTTTTTGGTACACAGTCCTAATCTTAGAAATCCTCACTAAGGGATCACTTCTCAAAAAAGCTTCGGCACAATGTATAATCAAATCATAAATAACTTTCCTTGGTCTTTATTCAAAATAGGTAGTGAATAAAATATTAACGGAACACTTTCACATTCCTGTATCTTCCTGCTATTCATCTCATTCTATATTCTAGACAGCTCTGGCAACGAAGACACCATAAAGAATATTACTTATAGTGAATTTTATTTTCATTGATATTTCATTTGACATAATTTCAAAGTAGGTCTGTGCTTTTGGATGAGCCAAAGAACAGAAATCTGAAAGGTCCTAAGAGACTTTTTTCATACTGTTCTGAGTAGGGCACGGGGTTTCAGGCCCCCAACATTGATACCTAACATTTTCCTCCTGAAGCCCTTACCTACAGATACAGAAAGAAGAGATAACATCACGTACAAGAATCCCACTGTATGAAAATATGTAAGAAGCTCCTGGGTTACACATCACCCACCTCTTTAAGGTTGGAATGATAATGATGGATTTCTTCTGGAAAGTTCAATGTTATCTTTGTTCTGTTTAATTAAGTAAAATGTCAGAATATGTTAAAATGCTGCACTTGTTTCTCTTAATACACTAAAAAATAGTGGAAGTTTTTAAATTCTTCATGAGTCCAAGCGGGACGTGACTACTACTGGTGGGGTCTATTCAACAGACTAACTCCAAGTTTGGCGACCATCAGCAAACTGTTCAAAAGAAACACATAAACAAAAAACATCAGGTAAGGACAGAACAGGCACTCGACTATTTTTTCAAGAACTAAAACTGCAGGTCCTTCAAAACTACACGGTGAGGAGATGCCAAGGCAGAGCCGGCACAGGTAAACCTCCATTCCTGGGAGCACCAAAGGAAAAAGATGCCAAGGGGCAGCCTTGCACCCCACCTGCCTTAAAACAGTACAAGTGAATCAGGAGTTCCTAATCTAACAGTAGCTAATTCAAAGAGATGAGCAAACTGAAGGCTGGGAAGACCAAGGTCTCCCCACGGTCAGAGCTGGTTAATGGTGCATTTCCGGCCTCCCAGTTCACTGCTCTTGACCTTGGTCTCTGCTGACTACAAAGCATTATCCTTGACAGCATCATAACTATGATCAAAGTCAGGTAAGGGATCTTCTTCCCGATGTTTAAAAATTCTGTCCTCAGAGTATCTGTATTATACTTAAGGAATATATTTTTTAAAAAATAATCTGGTTTGAGTTTTATAACCAAAGTTAATCAGACAGTAGGATTTAATCGAAATTCCCTTTTAGGAAAATTGTCAATAATAAAGGATGCCCACATGACTCAGATATAGGGAACTTATGCTGAAAGTCCCAGAAAGAGCTGCAGTCATGGCTTTGCATGAAGCTCCTCCCACTGTAGGCAGGAGCCAGAATGGACCAAAGCAAATCCATGAATGCACTTACTTCATTCAGACATTAAAACAACTACTGTTTCTGCAGCCTTCCCTATTTGTGTGTAAATTACATCATCTCAGTTCATGTCCAGCATCAGGCATAGCAGAACAAGTAAAGCTTTGAATGTACCAAGTCTTGGGGGACATGAAACTAAACTCCATTCCAGTGAAGAACAGCAAGAGAAAAGAAAATACCTGGCACCAGCAATTAAGCCTGCAGGCATAAACTTTCCAGAGTGGTAGAATCTCATTCCCATAATGCCAGCTAAGGTTCCAGATGTAGCTAATGGGAGAGAGAAAAAGAATCAAAGACCATTACATGTTATATGCAGGAGAACCAAAGTCTCACACATTTTTCAAGGGCCAGACCCCATCTCATATTATCATTTCCTCCCCCATGGCCACCCATGCTCTATGGGGCTAAGAAAAAATAATGGAATGTAAGGCCCTCACAATCTGGGCCAAACAGCCTTCCTTGGCCTCACATCCTACCACTCTTCAGCCATAGTTTTCTCCAAATATGCCAGTCTTTTTTCCCTATTCCTTGCTGATGTATTTATACTGTATGCTCTTCTATTCAACATCTGTTAAAATACCTATTATATAAAAAAAAAAAAAAAAAAAAAACCTATTAAATGCCATGCACTGCACTAGGGGCTGGAGGACAAAACTATCATCAAAATAGGGTCTTTAGGGGGCGCCTGGGTGGCTCAGTTGGTTAAGCGACTGCCTTCGGCTCAGGTCATGATCCCGGAGACCCGGGATCGAGTCCCACATCGGGCTCCTGGCTCGGCAGGAAGCCTGCTTCTCCCTCTCTCACTCCCCCTGTTTGTGTTCCCTCTCTGGCTATGTTTCTCTCTGTCAAATAAATAAAATCTTTAAAAAAAAAAAAAAAGAACTTTAAACATGGGTGCCTGGATGGCTCAGGTCATGATCCTGGGTCCTGGGATCAAGCCCTGCATTGGGCTCCCTGCTTGGCAGGAGTCTGTTTCTCCCTCTGCCCCTCATCCTGCTCGTGCTCTATCAAATGAATAAATAAAATCTTTAAAAAAGAAAGAAAAAAGGGTCTCTAAACAGTGGATCCAGCCTATTCAGGAAGATCAGGAAAGGATTTGCTGAGGAAGTGAAGATCAAGCCAAGATCTAAAAAGTAGGAGTGAATGAGCTAAAAGAGGAAGAAAGCACATTCCAAGCAGAGGCAGTAACACACTCAGGGCCCAGGGCCTTGTGGTGGCAGGGAACTGAAGGCTAAAATATGGCTAGCGAGGAAGAGGCACCAGACCACAGAGCCTTGAGAGCAATACGAGGGACTGTGGTCTTCGCCCTCAGAGCAATGAGAAGCCATTAAAAGATATCAAGCAGAGGGATACGTGAATAGAACAGAACTGTAAAAACAAAATTCTAGCTGTTCCATGGAGAACTGCGGTGAAATTGGAGCATGAAGGGATACCAATTAAGAAACTTCCTCAGGAATGCAGGCAAAATACTGGGATATTTGGGATAGGGATGGTGGCCATGGGATAGAGAAGAAGACAATTTAGGATATGTGCTGGAGGTGGTGTCAACAGGACTTACAGGTGAATGAGATATAGAGATGGGAGGGGAGGAGGGCAAGACCTCAAAGGATGGAGAACCCAGAAGGCCAATGTACGTGAGGACACAGAGGTCAAGTTTGGGCACATGCCTTGAGACAACTAATAAAAGATTTCAAGCACACAACTGTATATATGAGTAAAGCTTGGAGGAGAAATATATTTTAATGACCTGTTTAAGGCCTACACTCCAATAAGCCCAGCAAGAGGGTATAAAGAATATAAAAAGATCCAGGTCTTGGGGCACCTGGGTGGCTCAGTCAGTCAAGCAGCCAACTCTTGACTCTGGCTCAGGTCATGATCTTAGGGTCATGAGACTGAGCGTCACATCAGGCTCCATGCTCAGCAGGGAGTCTACTTGGGATTCTCTCCCTCTCCTTGCTCACTCGAGCTCTCTAATAAATAAATAAGTCTTAAAAAAAAAAAAAAAAAAAGAGCCAGGTCTTAAGAACTTCAATATCTAATAGCCAAAAGGAAGATGGGTCAACAAAAGAGAACAAGTAAATAAAAAGGAAAACAGGAGAGTAGAAAATGGATTGGTCCACTATGCCAAGAAAGCTAACAGGCCACTAGAGTGAGGATTAAAAAATGTACACTGCAAGGGCACATGGGTGGTTCAGTCAGTTAAGCTCCCAACTCTTGATTTTGGCTCAGGTAATGATCTCAGGGACCTGGGACTGAGCCCTGCATCAGGCTCCTCAGTGCCCAGGGGAGAGCTGGCTTGAGATTCTCTCTCCCTCTGCCCCTCCCCCTGCCCTGCGTGCACATACACCCTCTCTCAAATAAACAGATCTTTAAAAAGAAAAAAAAAAACTGGATTCTGAAAAATCCAGGTCACTGGCACGATCAGGGAAAGCTATATCCATGGACAAAGGACACAAAAACAGGCCAAAGTGGGTTGAGAATGAGGAAATAAAAAGCAATATAACTGATTACTGTAGAGAAGTTTCTGAAGGGGAAGAAGGGCAGCAACTGGAGAAGGAAGTGGGGTCGCAAAGTCCTTTTTTCTTTACTGGGTGAGAGAGGACACATGTGAACATGAGCAGGAGGGAACCCGTCTGCAGGGTGGAACCCATGGCATCTCCAGAGGATCAGGGAGAAGAGAGCCAAAGCCTGGGTGGAGGGACCGGTCTTGGAGAGGAGAGAAACAGCACAGCGGAAGGTATGGACGCTGATGGCATGCTGGAGCCCACGTGTGATGACTGCAGTTCTTCTTTAAGTAGACAGTGAGGTCATCTGCTGAGTGTGTGGAGGAGTGGAATCAGAAACGGGGAAAAAAGAAGTCTGAAAGTCTTTCAGGAACTTGAGTGAGGGAGCTGGAAGGCAGAGCTGAGAGTGGGCACTTCCTCTTTCTGCAACTCACCCCACATCAGCCATTGCTGACCTCTCTTGCCCAGCCCATGGCAACTCGTTGCAAATCACTCTGTTAACATGCTTGTTCTCCCCACTACACTGATAAAGGACAGAACTATAAATTTTCCAACTCCACGGGTTTGTGGAAACAGTAAGATGCCTGCAGTCCTAGCGCAGCATCTGATACATGCATGGAGCTCAATAAAAAATGCACCCAAAGCCATCTTGGTAAGTAGTAATCTTCCCTTCCCAGCGCTCTCACTCTCTGCGCAGCTCACAGGGCACCTCAGCAGCCCCACAGATTCAGTTTCATGTCAGTCAAGGTAAAGGCTCCTTGAAGATAAGGCCTATGCCACACAGTAAGCTCAGTGCTAAAGGGCTAATATTTTCAAACGTGAAAAATGTAGTACTGATGCAACCCTAAGCCTGACATGTGATCCTCTGGGAATCCTCAAGCTTACAGTCTTCAGTGGGCAATCACAATGATTAAGAGACATATACTTGCCTCGCACAGCTTTATTATTAATTTCACTGGCTAAATCTACATTCATGAGGCATGAAAACCTTTCCATACTCTGTACACAGAAAATAAACAGAAACCAGCACAACTCCCTCCACCTCCAATTTTAAAACTTCCCTAGAACTTGCCACAAGTACTAAAACTGTCTTTGTGTGAAGGACCTGCCAAATCCCACCAAACCAGAGCCCCTTGTAGAGTATTCTGGATACGTAACTGTATAAGGGAGACAGTGACACTGACATACCTAGGAACACCCAAATGTTCCTCGGATCCTGAGACAGCTGATAAGCACCCAGGCCTGCTAAGCTACCAAAAAGCAGCCCAGCAGCCAGTGACGGGACACTACCTGTAGGGAAGCAAACAGAAACCTGCATTATAACGTCACTCATTTCATTAATAGAATTCACAAGATCTCCTTTCCCTACAAGGAAAACGTCAAAGAAAATTTTTCTCAACACAGTTCATAACCAAGGAGCTCTCAAGCAGGAAAACGTTTTGGGGAGTTTGCTATTTTAGAAAGAAGGCAGGATAACATCACACTAATCCTTTTTTTTAATAGATACTTCCATCTGGGGTGAAAAGAAGGGATCCTAACCCAGCCTGACTAACCTGGCAAAGGCTGTAACTGTCTATAGGCAGGAACTCAGGCAAATGACCCAAAGGAGAGGGAAATAAGGGCAGTGAGTTTAAAAAAAAAAAAGGAGATTAAGAATTCTGGTGTGTGTGTGTGTGTGTGTGTGTGTGTGTGTGTGTATGTTTAGCGTTGGGGTGGGGAACAAACTAGAATGGAGGCAGAAACAGCACATTTACTGTCTGAAGAAGAGACTTTGAAAAATGAGCAGGGAAAGAAAAGAGGTGTCTTCCTACTTAGCACAGAGATGAAACTTTGGGGTCAAGGCTGATGTGTGGTAGTCAGTGATAATTACAACCTCCTACCACCCCTACCCAGCAGCTTTAGATAAAGAAGCCAAGAACTGAGTAGGCAAGAAGCCTGACTTAGGTCAACCAGATAATGGAAAAACAAGTACAGGATCAGCTATACTGACAATAAGCCTGCACTCAAGCTAGAGGGCTTAAAGCAAACTTGACTCAAAGGAGATCACACTTTGGGGAATCTGGGGACTCACTCTTTACCAGCAACAATGTGAAAATCTTAGGTTTAAGAGGCTACAAAGCATACCTGCTTTTGCATAGCCAATGATCCCACCAGAAGCAACCAGGGCAGCATAGCCAAAGCCAATCCAATGTAAAGGCACTCTGAAAATGAAAGAGTAAGAAATCAGTGCCACCATCGCTAGAAAATTAAAACAACAACAAAAAACAATCACAGGATGGGACTAAAACATCATCATTCCGGGACAGTCCTAACACTGTACAAACGAACATAGATCCCAGAGGTTAGATGACTTGCCCCAGTCGGTGACAGAGTTGGGACTCAAACTCAGGTCCTCGGCCTACATGTCCATCCTCCCATACCCTGTACTGCCCACAGTACTCTTAAGGCCCTTTCCAGATAAGAGAAGCAGTTCTGGTTTTGAGAAGTTGACGGCTATTCCTCTCCCATTCACTGTACTTACAGTGGGCCAGAGTCCTTCTGCATTGTTCTCTTTCACTCCGACCAGACAGAAGAGTACACCAGGAGGGCACCTGCAGAGGAGTGGCTGGATCAGAGGTGGTTAATTGCGCGGCTGTCTAACACTCAGAAGGAAATGGACCCAAGTTCCAGCTCTACCCCTTAGTAGCTAAGAAGTAAGGAGCAAACTACCAACCTCTTAGCCTCAGCTTCCCTCACTGTACGGTGATGATAAAAACGGTAGAAATTCTGTGAGCATTTAAACGGGTTAATAGTAAAAGTGCTTAGCAGGTAGTAAAATGCTGAGCACATACCAACCGTTTTGGTAATAACCTCCATTCTAGTAACACAGGCCTACAGGAAAATGAACACAAGTCAATGACCAGCTCTATACAGATGAGTTTACCTTTTCATCAGCTAACCAACTTATTACTAAATCAAAAACTAAGTATCCCCTGTGCCCTTAATTCAACTATTTTAATTGTTCCTTTCTGCCCTTGCCCAAAGAATTCAATTACTGCAATATTCAACATCTGCAAAACTTTTAAAAGGCTATTTATTTTTGCATCCAAATCACAGCTTGTTAGACTGAGGTCAGGGAAAGGATAAAATACCGGGAAGTCCAAGACATAATTAACGCTGGGCACTTAGCTCATGGCGAAGTAGGGTGTAACTCCCACTTTCTTAAAGAAATGCATCTGGTATCCAATGAGTTTTAAAGCTTGAAAGCAATTTATACCTGTTTCGTTTTAAATTTTTAATTGTCGGGCAAGGGGGTGCCAGTGCTTAATTCCAAGCAGCACCGACTTCCTGAGGCTTTCAAGAAGCTGGAATAAAATCCACAGGAAACTAATCACCACTACGCTACATCGGTAAGCATTTGTCTCGAGCACTCGCATTCCGCAAGATTCACAATATTTTTTCTTAAAGATTTTATTTATTTATTTGACAGAGAGAGAGATCACAAGTAGGCAGAGAGGCAGAGAGAGAGAGGAGGAAGCAGGCTCCCTGCTGAGCAGACAGCCCGATGCGGGCCTAGATCCCAGGACCCTGAGATCATGACCTGAGCCGAAGGCAGAGGCTTTAACCTACTGAGCCACCCAGGCGCCCCAAGATTCACAATATTTTAAGGAAAGCACAAAATGCGCGACTAGAAAGGCAACTATGACGCAACCTAACGCTCCTGCCTAGATCTGTGGCACAAAGACTGGGCGGCAGCAAAGCCTCTTACGTAATTCCCCAAAGTCAAAAAGGTATAGAACAGTAATTCCCAAGTACCGAACCGCTTTGCCGTAGGTCTGCACCGGTCTACAGCGGCGCACAAGCCGTGAGGCGGGTAGTACGGGTCCCGCCGGAAACGACGCCACGCGCTCTGCGTCCCGAGGGCAAGGCGGAACGTGGGGCGGGGCGAAGCCTGGGACCGAGTTTGAGGGGTGGAGTCGCGCCGCGCGCAGGCGTCTTAGGGACAGGGGAAGCACGGGGCGGGGTTGAGGGGAGGAGTCACGGCGCACGCAGGCGTCCCGGGAAAGGGAGAAGAATGGGGCGGGGCTTGAGGGGAGGAGTTGGAGACGGGGCGGGACAGGGGGCGGGGAGTCGCGCTACTGCCCCGAGTCTCTATTCCGCCCCTCCCACGCGGCTGTCGACCTTAAAAGCTCGGTTCTCCAAAAGCCTGCCTGAAACTCAGAATTTGAATTGGATGTTGGAAAAGGAACCGCGAGTTGGGCCCGGCCTGAGGTGGGGACCACAGATACGAAAGAAGGGCATCTAAGGATGAAAGACCCTATTAATGGAGAGGCTTGTGGTTTATTTGGTGTAAACCGGAGGCACGTCAACTGGGAGGATTGTCACTCTAGCCAGACCACGTTTTGTGCCTACAAAGTTAACTACTTTCTTCCTGCAGAGATGATGACCGCAAGCCACGGTGTTTACTTGAGCAGCATCTTACAGAAGGAGAGAGGGTGAGTTGAATATAATTTCCTACTACGTCTGTGTACCCCAGTGTCCACAAAACATAATCTCCATTCCCACTACGGATTTGCTTCTCTTCCTTGCGTTTCCTGCAGGACCACTTGATTGCTGTACACCAAAATGTGGGTGTTTATCCTTGTTGTCTTTCTTCTTAATCTCCTACAAGAATCAACATAGTTAAATCTTACAAATACAGTCTTGAGTGAAAAAAGGAAGTTGCAGCTCATACATACTCCCCAAAACTTTCCGGTTACAGGAGCTCCTGCCTTCGAGGTAACAAAACTGAAGCCTGTGTTTACCATAACTAATTCTAACCAGGGAAAGCAGATAAGGACTAAGAGGAACTTTAGTAATTCCAGTATGCCAGACCCTCACTGAATTACTGGAAGATACTGAACAACCAACAGTGGGACTTAACTTAAATCCAGCTCAGAATGGATTTGGGGTTACGTTCCTTCCTATTCAGGTATAAACTTAAACCTTAGTTTTAACCACCGTGATTTTACCCCTGTCCTTTAGACTTGAAGAAATTGAACCACAGAGAATTAAGTAAATTACCTACAATCCTAGTCCTGGCTGGAACTGTTATTTGAAGTAAGGTCTATCTTTCAAAACCTACACCCTTAACTTCATATTATATTGCCTCTAAGGCATTCCTCATCCAAAACACACAGCATTGCTGTGTGTGCAGTTCCACAGTTTATCATAAAATAAGTTGGTCTCTGCTGTTTCAGTTACAGAGTAAACCAAATCAATAATTTGCATTCAGTAATGTTTCTAGTTGGCATTAACATATTTTAGGAAATAGCTCAGCTCCAAACTAGGAGCCCACTGGATTAATTATTGGAACCCTGAACCACAAATGTGTCAGTGGAGTGTGACCAAGATTGCCTAAAGGGCAAGTTTTTAGTCTCTGCCACTGGGACTTCTCAGTAGGTTGTTTTGTTTGTTTGGGGTTTTGTTTGTTTCACAGAGGCTTAGAGTCAGGATTATGTCTGGCAGACACAAATGTATACACACAAATTACCAGAGCAGTAAAGACCATCTGCCACAACAGCTTGTGAAACAGGAACTGCTTCAATTTCAGCATTATTCTATTATTTTTGGAACTTTCTGTATGTGACTTTACACAAAAAATGTCAGAAACAAAGCCCCGGTTGCAGTGTTTCACCTAATGTCTACTGAGTATCCAGGATACTAATGTCAAGGTCTTTAGGATAGACTTTATAGCTTTGAAGAGCAACATCATCCATTCAATAAACCTTTCTCCAAGCTCCATTAATAAATTTTTCCAGCTCAATTAATAAATGAGATTATGAAAAAATATTCCCTGTGTTCTCAACCAACCCTATCTGCCACATGCTTCTGGCCATAAAAAAAGCAGAAAAATCATGAAGTATACTAATTATATTTCAGACACTATATGAAGTGCTTTATATAGATGAACTCATTTAATTTTCATACAAGCCCTATGCACTAGAGACTTTATCTCTTGCATTTACACACAGAGGAAATTAAGGGAGAAAGATGTTATCTAACAGGGATAAGGCCTAACAGTTAATACAGGACAGAGCTGCCCTAAGTCTGTTAGTCTGTTCTCAATACAATAACCAGAACACTGCTGTTACAAGTCAGTGGCATCATTCCTATGCTCAAAACTCTCCAGTGGTCTGGCCCCCTTTTCATGCAACGGCCCGTGAAGTTCTACACATCTACCTCCCAGCCCTCTGTGCACTTTTTAAAGATTTTATTTATTTATTTGAGAGAAACACAGCTAGAGAGGGAACACAAGCAAGGGGAGAGGGAGAGGGAGAAGCAGGTTGCCTGCTGAGCAGAGAGCCTGATGCAGGGCTTGATCCTGGGACCCTGGGATCATGACCTGAGCCGAAGGCAGACGCTTAATGCCGAGCCGCCCAGGCACCCCATGAACTTTGATCTCCTCTGCTCAATGCTGCTTCAGCCTCCTTGTCCCAACCTCTGAGCAGTTGCACCTGTTGCTTCATCTGCCCAGCATTTCCCAGATAATCTCCCAGGTCACTACCTTGTATCATTTATGTCTTTATTCAAATGTCACTTTCTCAGTGAGGCCTCATCTTATTTAAAATGAGTGGTTCAGTTGGTGAAGCATCTGACTTCGGATCATCTTGTTTAAAATGAGTGGTTCAGGGCACCTGGGTGGCTCAGTTGGTTAAGTGACTGCCTTCGGCTCAGGTCATGATCCCAGAGACCCGGGATCGAGTCCCACATCGGGCTCCCTGCTTGGCAGGAAGCCTGCTTCTTCCTCTCTCACTCCCCCTGCTGTGTTCCCTCTCTGGCTGTGTTTCTCTCTGTCAAATAAATAAAAACAACTAAACTAAACTAATAAAATAAAATAAAAAATAAAAATAAAAAAATAAAATGAGTGGTTCACTTGGTGAAGCGTCTGACTCAGGTTGTGATCTCAGGGTGCTGGGATCAAGCACTGCATTGGGCTCCCTCCTTAGCGGGGAGTCTGCTTGTCCCTCTCTCTCTGTCTCCTGCTTGTGCTCGCTCTCAAATAAATAAATCTTCCAAAATAAAATAAAATTGCAATGCATATGCAACTCACAGCTTATTTTTCTCCATGGCACTTACCTTCATATTTAGTGCTGTGTATAACTTATTAATTGTAAAATCATCTCCCCATGCTAGCCGGTTAAGTTCCTGGAGAATGAGGGTATTTCTGCAGCACTTAGAATAGTGCTTGGCACACAGTGGATGCTCAGTAAGCATGTGCTGAATGAGCAAATGTGGAGTAAGAGGAGAGGCTAGTCTGCAGAAAGAATGAAGACAATATGCAGAGAGGAGGCGGCGAGGGAAAGATTGCCCTGACCACACCCTGTCCCTTTCTGAGCTCTGGCTCTCTTCCCAGCTTGTCAGACACACCTGTGTCTGTTAGAAAGCCATCCCCATGCCCTCTATTGAAGTTTGGAATAACCAGAGTTGCTTTTGGTTTCTTGCCATTAAAAGTCTCTCTTGGGGAGATAGCACCCCATTTCTTCTGCCAGAAATATCTTTTTATCTTTATCTAAAAACTCAATCTCATTTTTTATTAAAAAGTCATCAGTCAAAAAAAAAAAAAAAAAGTCATCAGTCAAGCTGCCCCTGACTATCCCAGGCCATTATGTGTTTGGTGAAAGGGGGGGGGGGAGGGTATGCAAAAGGACCACCAAAGGCCAAAGGTGTCGTAAGACCAAAGAGAAAGGCTGAGTCTAGCTTGGCAAGTAATGGCTTATAGGGGGAGAGTTTCTTTGGCTGCCAAAATATAAGTAGACTTGCACATGTCTGTCACCTATCTCCAGGGCAGATCAAGGATGTTATGCTCCGTGGATATACTTAAGGGTGTGGTTAAACAAAAGAATGGAGGAACCTATGCTCTAGAAGGTTTCAGGTCACAACAGTCATCATGGCAGATTTGTCCAAGATAGGATTAGTCTGGTTCATAAAATATGTAATTATTTACAAAAACTTTTGTCCTCTGAGTAGGGATCACACTTTTCCTTTCAGCCCCCAGAATCTAAGGTAGTGCCTGGCACGTGGGGAACACTGAATATATGGCTACTGAATGAACAAAGGGGGGTGGGGAGATCTAGGTCACATGGCACAGTCTAAATTGGGAAAGAGTGAATGTGATGAGAATCTGCTCACACACAAGGATCAAAGTTGATAATTCAACACTTAGATGGTGAAGACTATAGGCAGACTATACATTTCTATGTGGAAAAAAGAAACAAAATGAGTATGAATTCCCCCAAATAAATTATATGGTTTTATATGACCTGTTGTCAATGTTAATGGCTTCCAAGGATCCTACCAGTTAAGTTCTGCCAGAGGTCACTGAGCAGAGAGGCTCACAGAGTAACCTAAAATGCTTGAATCACATGGTTTATTAAATCAATTTAAAACATGAGAAGGTGGTTCAAGATGGTGGCATGGGAAGACTGCATTCACCTTCTCCCATGGACACACTAAATCTACACCAACATGTAGAGAATTATTTCTGAACTAATGTTCATTGAATAGCTTCTGCATAATAAATAGCGGGACCACATAGAGAAGGGTAGAAGAGACAGAGACATGGTAGCAATGGGACCCCACAACCAAAGCAATAAACTGCAGCAGGGAGTAATACCACTGAGGAACCCACATGACGATTTTCTCATCCCTGGGGCACATCACAAAACCTAGTTGTTTGGGCACTTGGGTGGCTCAGTTGTTTAAGTGTCTGCCTTCGACTGAAGTCGTGATGCCAGGGTCCCAGGACTGAGCCCCACATCAGACTCCCCACTGAGTGGGAAGCCTGCTTCTCCCTCTCCCTCTGCACTCCACCCACCCCAGCTTGTATTCACACTGTCTACCACATGCTCTCTAATAACATCTTTAAAAATAAAAATAACCAAAAGTTTAAAGGCAGCTAAATTATTAAGTAAAGGAAATCCATGTATTAACCCTAGAATGTCTACCAAATGGTGGGAGAACTACTGGAACTCTCTGGGCTTGGGAGTGCCAGTGAGATCCATGGTTTACACTCCCACTCCACCTGGATAGCATGGAAGGGAGTATGGTCCAGGTGCTTTAGCTGGCCTGCTTGGGCTGCTCAAGTGAGCCCTGGACTCTTAAAACACCAACGCCAGCTGTCCACCAAGGTGGCCCCAGCACGGGTGCTCTGGAACCCCCCAGGCCTGTACCTGACTCAGCATTTCACCAGGAATGCCCTGATACCTCATGCACTTGGGACACTCCCAACAGCATCCACTCCAGCTCAGCCATCCCACCACGGGGATCAAGGCACAGAACATCCCAGGATTCCCAACCCTTGTGGGCTCCAGCTCCAGCCATCTACCACCGCAAGCCCAGCACAGAACATTTTGGGATCCTCTGTTGCCTACCTGTTCCAGGTCCAGCAATCCGGCCAGTGCAGTCTGTACTCACTGCAGCTCCAGCTGTCCTGCCAGGGTACTAGCGACAGAGTGCCCCAATGTCCCCTGGCATGCACCTGCTCTTTAGCTGGCCAGCTAAAGCCACCAGGCATATGCAGTCTACAGAGGGGACACTGCTACACACAGAACCACTCCTTCAAGAACAAGCCAAGTAGCTGTTCTGCCTAATTCATAGAGACAAACACAGAAAGTCAAAATGAGGAGACGGAAGAGAATGTTCCAGTAAAAGATAAAACCCCAAGGAAAACCCTCATGAAATAGAGATGATTTACCTAATAAAGAGCTCAAAGCAATGGTCATAAAAATGCTCATTGAACTTAGGAGAAGAATGGAGGAACACAATGAAAACTTCAACAAAGAGAAAATATAGGAAATAACAAAGAGAAGTCACAGAACGGAAGGTTACAAGAACAGAACTGAAAAGTACACTGTAGGCAATCAACGGCAGATTAAAAGATACACAACAGCAATCTGGAAGACTGATTAGTGGAACTCACTATTCTGAATCAGAACTGCAAAAAGAAGTGAATTTCTAAAAATGAGAATAAGGGACCTCTGGGACAACATCACATGTACTGACATTCACATTAAAGTGGTCCCAGAAAAATGAAAGAAAGGGGTAGAAACTCATTTGAAAATTTCCCTAACACTTGGGGAACTGACACAAAGGTATAGGAATCCCAGAGTCCCAAACAAAATGAGCCCAGAGAGGTCCATGCGAGGATATATTATAATTAAAATCAGAAAATGCGGAAGAGAAAAATCTTAAAAGCAGGAAGAGAAAACCAGGGTCACATGCAAAGAAAACCTAATAAGGCTATCAGCTGATTTTTCAGCATAAACTCTGAAGACCAGAAGAATGTGTCATGATATATTCAAAGTGTTAAAAGGGGAAAAAACAAACAAACAAAAAACTACAACCAAGAATACTCTATCTGGCAAGATTATCATCCGAATTAAGGGTGAGATAAAGAGTTACCCAGACAAGCAAAAGCTAAGGGAGTTCATCACCACTAAACCGGCGATACAACAAATGTTAAAGGGTTTTCTTTAAGTGGGAAAGTAATAGTCATAACTAGAAATACGAAAATATATGAATGGAAAAAAAGTCTCACTGATAAAGGCAAATATATAGTAAAGGGAGTAAATCAGCACTTAAAAAGTAAAACGGTTAAAAGAAAAAAAGGGCAAAATCAACTATACTCACAGGAGTTGATACACAAAAAGATGTAAAATAAGGCATCAAAAACATAAAACGGGGGATGAGGGAAGTAAAAATGTAGTGCTTTTAGAATGTGTTAGAACTTAAGTTATCAGCTTAAAATATATATACATCAATGTAAAGGAATTTCATAGTAACCACAAACCAAAAACCTAGGATACACAAAAAATATGGAGAAAGGAACCCAAACATAACACTAAAGAAAATCATCAAAACAAAAAAGCAGCAAGGTAACAAAGGAACAGAGAAGTGGGGTGGGGGGGGTGGGGGTCTAGGCACTCTTATTAGCATTTACTTTCATTAATTACTTTAAATGTAGATGGTCTAAATACTAAATACTGAAGCAGAATAAAATTGGAGAACTGATGCCACACAACTTCAAGATTTACTTTGCTAGTATAATTAAGACACTATGGTATTGGCAAAAAACAAAACAAAACAAAACCCACAACAGATCACTGGAACAGAATAGAGAGCCCAGAAATAGACCACCATAAATACAGATGACTCTTCAACAGTGCATTAGGGATGCCAACCCTCCATGTAGTCAAAAATCTGCATAGTAACTTTTGACTCCCCTCAAAGTTAACTAAAATCTACTACCGAGCAGAAGCCTTACTGATAACATAGTTGATTAACACATATTTTGTATGTGTGCTGTATACTGTGTTGACAATAAAACTAGAGAAAACGTTAAGAAAATCATAAGAGAAAAAACTTTTACAATACTGTACTATATCAAAAGAAAAAAAAATCTGTAAGTGGACCCATACAGTTCGAACCGATGTTGTCCAAGAGTGAACTGCTCAGTCAATTGACCTTTGACAAAGAAACAGAGGCAGTAAAATAGAGCAAAGATGGTCTCTTCAACAAATGGTGCTAGAACATCTAAACATCCACATGCCAAAAAAAAGTATCTGGACATAGACCTAATACCCACAAAAATTAACTCCAGATGGATCACAGACCTCAATGTAAAATGCAAAACTAGGAAACTCCTACAAAGAAACCTAAGAGAAAGCTTAGGTGACAGTTGGTTATAATGAAGCCTTTCAAGATACATCAAACATATGACGCATGAAAGAAATAACTGATAAGCTAGGCTTCATTAAAATAAAAAACTTCCGCAAAAGATACTATCAAGAGAATGAGAAGACAAGCCACAGACTGGGAACAAATATTTGCAAAAGACATCTGACAGGGGCGCCTGGGTGGCTCAGTCATTAAGCATCGGGTGCTGGGATCAAGCCCCACATCCACAATGGAATACTCACTGAGCATTAAAAAGAAATGAGCCATCAAGCCCTGAAAAGACATAGAAGAAACTTAATGCAGGTTACCAAGTGAAAGAAGCCAATCTGAAAAGGCTACAATACTCTAACTGCATGACATTCTGGAAAAGGCTAAAGGATGGAGGCAATAAAAAGATCAGTGATTATGGGAAGTTGGGTAGGGGAGAGATGAATAGGCAGAACACAAGTTTTTTCAGGGCAGAGGAAAAAATCTGTGGATCATATTAATAATGTCATTATACATTTGTCCCCTATAGAGTACAACACCAAGAGTGATCCCTAAGGCAGATCATGAACTTTGAGTGATTATGATACATTGATGTAGGTTCATCCTTGGTAAAGTGTACCATTCGTAGGAGTGACACTGATCGTGGGGTAGGCTGCATGACATCTTTGCGCATGCCTCTCAATTTTATTTTTTTTATTTTTATTTTTTTAAGATTTTATTTATTTGACAGAGAGAAACACAGCGAGAGAGGGAACACAAGCAGGGGGAGTGAGAGAGGGAGAAGCAGGCTTCCCACCGAGCAGGCAGCCCGATGTGGGGCTCGAACCCGGGTCTCCAGGTTCATGACCTGAGCTGAAGGCAGTCGCTCAACCAACTGAGCCACTCAGGCGCCCGCCTCTCAATTTTATTATAAACCTCAAACTGTTCTAGAAAATATTAAACAAAAAACATAACAAAAAAAAAAAACCCCAAACTGCATTCATCTTTGCTTGTAGCCCTGAAGTTAAAGAAATGGTGGACTGACATGTCAGAACACAGAATTTGGCTCACTTCCTAGATGATTTCCTTCCTGTGAAGGGAGTGGCAAGTCCACTGTCCAAATGTTAGAGGTCTCCTTTTGCCTGAACAGGAGGGACTCCCTGTTGGCCTCAGGTATTTGACATCCAGTCAGCTAGTTCAAATCTATAAATCCTCTATTAATGGGTCTTTTGAAAATGCCCAGAAGTCTACTGAGGAATAAAATAAGACATGACAAGATTATAATCAACAGGCTGAATTTGTTAGATTAACTAAGAGAATTTTTGTTGGCCTGAAAAAGAAAAAAGCCCTGCAAATGTCATTTTCTGACCCTTCTTCACTTATCTTGTCATCCACAGCTTGGAAGTCAAGTAACTTAATGAGGTTTTGTAATCTCCCTAGTCACTTTCTTATGCACACAGCCCGAAGTTTAAACATAAATGCTTTACACATACATGTTTTATGTGTCCGTGATTTTTAAGTCTATCTTAAATTGCCTCCTGGTATGAAAATCTTTTCATACCTTTTATACCTTTGAACAAAATCAGCATTGAAATTACTAGAACCATTTGAAAAAGCCAAAGTAAGGCAGTTTTATCATATGTCCCCCATTTAGGAGGAAAACCTAAAAAAACACTGTTACCTACCTCTGGGAATGAATGAGTTCAAAACTGTATATATTTTAGGGGCACCTACGTGGTTCAGTCAGGTAAGTGTCTGCCTTCCACTTAGGTTATGATCTCAGGGTACTGGGATCGAGCCCCAAGTTGAACTCCCTGCTCAGCAAGGAGCCTGCTTCTTCCTCTCCCTCTACTCATGCTTGCTTGCCTCTCTCTTTCAGGTGAATAAATAAAATCTTTAAAAAAACAAACAAAAAAACCTCTATATTTTTTAAACTACAATAATTTGAGAAGATTTTATTTACTTTATACAACAGTAAAAAGTAATATAGTACACATTAACATAGTCTATATTGCCATGATATAAAATTAATAAAATGTTGCCTACCAAAAACAGTTTCACCACTGTTAAAAAAAAAACCAAACACATAAAAGTGTTTTTTTTTTTAAGCTATACATTTTCTCCAACAAAAGAAAATTCTGCCTTTTACTCAGCAGGGGAAAAAGGTACATCTGAAAAGAATGATTCCATCTAAGAAGTTTTTCTCATAGGAGAAATGTGAGATTCACTGTGTCATTCATATTTTCTTCTTTTTTCTCTTCTTTCTTTCCAACATTCCTACCATTTTCCTCTTCTTGATTGACACCGGGGTATTTCCTTTTGTTGGTTTATTACTATCACCAGTTAAACCACATTTCTTTGAGTTAGGTACGGACTGCCTTTCTTCTTCCTTCACTACATCATCAGCTTCCTTTTTGTTGATTTTGGACTGTTCTTTACATACTAAAACACAAGAGACAGCACATTTAAAAACCACTTTTTCCCTCTTCAAATAAACAAGGTTGACAATAAAGTGAAGTTACCTGAATCTCCTCCATTTCAACAACTCAAGAGCTAACAAATTTTCTAAAAATGATGACTTTCACTTACCAGGAGAAGGCTCTGCAGCTGAAGGAAGACTTTCTTGTGTGTCTGTCACTGTGTCTAGCCACACTCCAAGACATGTTAGCCTGGCATTAGTCTTTACTTCACAGAGTAAAGATGGGGGAACTTTCTAAAACAGAAGAAAAATTCATGATAAAAGGGAATGCTAAATAATTTTTTTCACTTGACACTACTTTTTTCAGATTTTATTTTTTTCAGTAATCTCTACACCCAATGTGGGGCTCAAACTTACAACCCTAAGATCAAAAGTTGCATACTTTTCTCAGCCAGCCTGTCAGAATTTTAAGTCTTTAATTTAAAAGTTATATTATTTTCGGGGCGCCTGGGTGGCTCAGTTGGTTAGGCAACTGCCTTCGGCTCAGGTCATGATCCCAGAGACCCGGGATCGAGCCCCACATCGGGCTCCCTGCTCGAGCGGGAAGCCTGCTTCTCCCTCTCTCATTCCTCTTGCTTGTGTTCCCTCTCTGGCTGTGTTTCTCTCTGTCAAATAAATATAATCTTTTAAAAAAAAAAGTTATATTATTTTCTTGAGAAGAAAACATGCTGCTTAGAAGAAATCTATTATCTTGATTCCTATTTGGTTTGACTATGTCCTTCACAGAGCATGTTTCTGACAATCAGAAACTGTAAACTCATTAAGGAAAAGGACCATGTCTTGTTCGTTTCCAGGTTTTAACAGACAGCGCTGTGCAGCCACGCAACAAACCACATTCACAGAATGTGTTCATGAGACAATCAAGAATAATAAATCAAGAAGATCGGTAAGAGTGGACTGTTAAAGGAATTTCATTTTCCAATTATCTGGTTCAAAACTATTGTTAGTTCCATTATCAATCAGTAATGTTCAAATTCTTAGTAATGGCACTATTTTTTATCTAACAAAATCTTACAGAGAATATCGATATACAAACAAAAGAGAAGAAAGTAACACTTCTCTGATTGAAAAAGCAGGAGTTCTGGTACCCTGCCAGCTCAAACTCACCAATACTAACCGCCAAGGTAGCTCCTGGAAAGCCTAACTTTAAAACTATGAATATTGGGAGGCTGGGTGGCACAGAGAGTTAACCCTCTGCCTTCGGCTCAGGTCATGATCTCAGGGTTCTGGGATAGAGTCCCACATCGGGCTCTCTGCTCAGTGGGGAGCCTGCTTCCCCCTCATTCTCTGCCTGCCTCTCTGCCTATCTGTGATCTTTCTCTCTGTCAAATACTATGAATATCAACCATGCATGAGAAAGACTAAGTTTATTTAAAGATTTCTGCCCTGAAAAATACTCCACCTCCCTTAATTCAAAGCAATACTGATAGTAAGACTTGCATCAAAGTGCATTTATACTGATTTATGCTGTGTTAAGACACTGACCTTATCCTGCTTAAGCTTCCACATTTTGATGAAACCATCACTCGATGCTGTAACAATAACATGATGCTCTGGAACTTCAAAACTGAACATGTCTTTTACCCTAGAATAGAAATATGAATGCCATCAAGGCTCTTTTCTCCCAGATAATATGATATTGTCATAAAGCTTCCATGCACACATTTCTTGATTTTTCAATGTTCAAGTGCTTCCAAACTGCTTAAGGAACAGGACTAGAATCTAACTATGCTTCACATACCAATGAGTCACTGAGTCCTTTTCAAGGTCCAAGATAAAATGAACTGTCAACCACTCTCACCACTGCTGTTCGAGACAGTACTAGTCCTAGCCTCAGCAATCAGACAACAAAAAGAAATAAAAGGCATCCGAATCTGCAAAGAAATCAAATTCTTGTTCTTGGCAGATGACACGATACTCAATGTGGAAAACACAACAGACTCCACCTCAAATCGCTACAACACATACCGAAATTCAGCAAAGTGGCAGGATATAAAATCAATGCATAGAAATCAGTTGCATTCCTATACACTAACAATGAGACAGAGAGAAAGAAATTAAGGAGTCAATCCCATTTACAAATGCGCCCAAAACCGTAGGACACCTAGGAATGAACTTAACCAAAGAGGCAAAGGATCTGTACTCAGAAAACTACAGAACACTAATGAAAAGAAATCAAGGAAGACAAAGAAATGGAAAAACGTTCCATGCTCATGGATTGGTAGAACAAAATATTGATAAAATGTTTATGCTACCTAGAGGCACCTAGGTTACACATCTGCTTTTGGCTCAGGTCATGGACCCAGCATCCTGGGACTGAGCCCCATATCGGGCTCCATGCTGGGCCTGCTTCTCCCTCTCCCTCTGCCTGATGTTCCCCCTGCTTCTGCGTGCTATGTCAAACAAGTAAAATCTTTAAAAAACAAAACAAAACAAAACAAAGCTCTATGCTATCCAGAGCAATCTACACATTCAATGCAATCCCTATCAAAATACTATCGACCTTTTTCACAGAGCTGGAATAATTTAAAATTTGTATGGAACCAGAAAAAAACCCAAATAGCCAAAGGAATGTTGAAAAAGAAAACCAAAGCTGGTGGCATCACAATTCCAGGCTTCAAGCTGGAAGCTTGAGGGCTGGCATAACAACAGACATACAGAAAAATGGACTACAACAGAAAACACAGAAATGGACCTTCAACTCTATGGTCAACTAATCTTCGACAAAGCAGGAAAGAATATCGATGGAAAAACACACAATTTCTTCAACAAATGGTATTGGGAAAACGGGACAGCCACAAGAATAAAACTAGACTATTTCCTTAACAACATACACAAAAATAGACTCAAAATAGATGAAAGACCTCAGTGTGAGACAGGAATCCATCAAAATCCTAGAACAGAATACAGGCAGCAACCTCTTCGACCTTGACCACAGCAACTTCTGGCTAGAAACGTCTCCAAATGCAAGGGAAACAAAGGAAAAAATGAACTACACAGCAAAGGAAACAGTCAACAAAACCAAAAGACAACAGAATGGACAAAGATATTTGCAAATGACAAATCACATAAAGGGCTAGTATCCAAATCTATAAATAACTTATCAAACTCAACAGCCAAGGAACAAATAATCCAATCAAGAAATGGGCAGAAGACGTAAACAGACATTTCTCCAAAGACGTCCAAACGGCCAACTGATACATGAAAAAATGCTCCATTATCACCTGTCACCAGGGAAATACAAATCCAAACCACAACGCAATACCACCTCAGACCAGTCAGAATCACTAAAATTAACAAGCCAGGAAATGACAGACGTGGGAATGCAAGCTGGTGTAGCCACGCTGGAAAACAGTATGGAAGTTCCTCAAAAAGGTGCAAATAGAGTCACCCTACAATCCAGCAATTGCACTACTAGGTGTTTAACCCAAAGATACAAACATAGTGCCCGAAGGGGCACGTGCACCCCAATGTTTATAGCAGCAATGTCCACAATAGCCAAACTATGGAAAAAGCCCAGATGTCCACCCACAGAGGAATGGATAGAGAAAATGTGGTATATATACAATGGCACATTACACAGCCATTTAAAAAAAAACAAAACTAATGAAATCTTGCCATTCGCAATGACATGGATGGAACTAGAGGATATTGTGCTAAGCAAAATAAATCAGAGAAAAACAATTATCATTATGATCTCACTCATATGTAGAACTTAAGAAACAAAACAGGATCATAGGGGGAAAGAGGAAAAAAATAAAATAAGACGAAACCAGAGAGGAAGACAAACCATAATAGACTCTTAAGCACAGGAAACAAACTGGTGGGGGTGGAGGGATGGGGAAACTGGGTAATGGACATTAAGGAGGGCACTGATGTAATGAACACTGGGTGTTATATAGAATCACAGGCCTGTACCTCTGAAACCAATAATGCATTATATGTTAATTATTTGAATTTAAATTTTAAAATGTTAAAAAAAAAGTCAACAAGAGAATCATGATAATAATTAGGTTATCATAAAGGAAATAAAGATACTTATTAAGTCCCTAACCTCAAGAGACTCCAAGTTCAGGATGAAGAAACAAGTAGGACAACAGAGATGAACTGTGGCTTCCTCCCACACATCCATTTCTCCCACCTCCAGTGCCACCAACCCTCGTCCAAGCTACTGCCAATTGTTCTTCTGGACTACTAGGTAGCCTCACTGGCTAAAATCGTGAATCAAATCATGTTACTCCCAGGCTTAAAATCCTACAAAACTAGGTCCTTTTAAAAATAACGAAGGACAGAAGAAAGGGGATGGGGACATATATAAAGCAAGTCTGGCCATAAACGGACAACTGCTGAAGGTGGGTGGTGGGTTAATGGGAAAACATGAGAAAACATGTACACTGTTTTATGAAACTGCGTATGTAAAATTTACTGAAGACTAGACACATACATACATATAGACACTGGCAAAAAAAAAAAAAAAAACCAAACCAATACCTGTTTTCATGAGCTTTAAATTCACAGAGGCACTTTAGTGAATCACAGTCAAAAAACCTTACGACTTCTTCATCTCCAGCCACTGCAAGGACAGACTCCTAGTAGAGAGAAAAATATCCAGAATGTCATCACCAATTCCAAGCACCACCACAGACACAAAGATTCCACCACTGATTCCTGGTCACTTACAGAAAGAAACGTAACAGAAGATACTCTCTTTTCATTTGTGATGGTGCCACTAACAGATGCGGTGTCAAGTTGATAGACATCTATTTTATTCAGTATGACAACTATGTATTTCTCTCCTCTTGGGGACCATTCCACTATGTGAGCATCTGGGAGTTAAAAACACAAAGCTTTTTTATTTCATAAACAAAAATGAAATAATCAGAGTAATAATAAAAACAGCACATAGCTTCACTGTACATTTTCATATCCAAAACCCTATTTAACCTTCACAACAAACTTCTGGTACATATTTTGCAACTTAAGTTTTAGAAAATGAACTGGATTCAAAAGAATCATTAAGTCATAAAGCTGGAGGGTGACACTGTCATGACAAGAATTCCAATCTAAAACGGGAAAGGAAGAGGGGCACCTGGGTGGCTCAGAGTGTTAAACATCTGCCTTCAGCTCAGGTCATGATCTGGGGATCCTGGGATCGAGCCCTATGCTGGGGCTCCCTGATCAGCAGGGAGGCTGTTTCCTCTCGCTCTCTCTGCCTGCCACTCCCCCTGCTTGTGCTCTCTCCAATAAATGCATAATCTTAATATAAAATAAAATAAAATGAGGAAAGAAAATAACCTAAATCATTGCCCAAGGAGCTAACCACCATCATGAAGGGAAATAAAGGTGTCTAGGTACATACATATATTCGTATTATACCAAGTTATAAAAAACATTCCAGAACAAAGTACTCACTTTGTTTTATATTTTTTATAAATGCTGATCTTCCTTCCACAAGATTCCATGTTCTGCAAAAAAAGGAAGCTCACTTATAGCATGATCACTAACTTTTACTAGGCGTAAAGGGAAGCACAACGAAGACCTACTCAAAGGACAATTTACTACACAGGCAGCGAGTCAGAATGATCCTGTTTCTTCAGCAACACTGTAATATATACTATCAAGCAAGATTAACTCATCCATTCCTAGACCCCTTGCATATATTTAAAACGTTTGGTACATTTTTCTAAATATTTCACCTCCTAAAACATTTGTTTTTAGGACCTCTGTCCTCTTCATTTCACAGCTTACAATGACTGGAATGTACAGTGTACATGTGAACACAGAGCTTGTCATTTTTTTCTCTACCATTGTGAAAAGGTTCACTACTTTTCCACCTTTTCTTGTATTGCAATACCTTTAAAAAGATGACAGCCAAGAGATGAGACAAAAAAAAAATCAATCTAATTATTATATTAAAATGTACCCTGATGGTAGCTTCCTGTTGTCCCTGGACAACCAAGACCCCGACTTAGAAAGGATGCTCTCGGTATTAATGACTTACCTTAACGTCTTATCTGTACCCACAGACAGGGCCAACTTGCCGGAAGGATGAATAGAAAGGAAGGTCACATGTCCTCTAAAAGGAAACCAACAGTAAGTTCCCAACTTGACTGGCACCTAGAGACCATGAATGGGAAAGGGCTAGACTTACTTGTGAGCTTTAATGGACTTCAAGCACTCCCATTTCTTCGCATCCCACACACAAATGAGTCCATCTTCTGCCCCACTAATTAAGTGCCTGTTGCCATAGAATTTCAGGCAGGTTATTGTGCCTGTGGAAAAACCAAGAAAGGCAAACTTAATATTCACTTTGAATGCAAACTCTATTTCTGGTTTGAAGGTAAATAAACATTAATGTCTTAGTGTTACTGATATACACCTTAAAGACTTAGGTGAAGAGATTCATTTTTTTCATATTAGAACATAGTTTCAAGGCTATGCAAGTATTTCTAGCAGAATTTCTCTAGTTGTAGACACAGAGCAAATCAGTTCACTTTTTGGCTCTGTATCCCCACAATCCTAAATTTAGGAGATGCCTGGCTAGGATTGTTTGATCAGAAGTCAAACAAAACCAACTAGTAAACCAGCTAATCTGGGGGGGTGGGGGGGACGGACAGGATGTACAGCCGTATGGCTTCTACTTTTGAAACACTGAGTTAGTGACCCAGTCATCCACAGTCCAATTATTATCACTCCAGACCTGCTTTTGACTTGTACACAGTTCTCATTCACTGTCATAAGAATTTATTAGAAGAGTGCTGGCTGGCTCAGTTGGTAGAGCATTTTTGATCTCAGGGTTATGAGTTTGAGCACCACACTGGGTGTAGAGAGTACTTAAAATTTTTTCTAAATTTTTAATTAAAAAAAATTTTAAATCTTTAAAAAAGGATTTATAAAATTGTTCCAATAAATTCCACTATTCAACTATGCCCTCTGTAATCTCCCTTCCGTGGTTCACAAATTTTCCTTTATCTTTTCAACTTCACAAAACATTCCAGTCCCCTGTGACCAAACTAAAGCCTGAATCCCCCATGAATTTCTCCTAGAGTTCTTGGGACTGGAAGGCATACATATTCACATATTCATTATCCCTGAATACTAACCTTGCTCTAAGGAGGAGGTGATAGAAGAACCCAACATTCTTTTAACTCCCAAAAGCAATGCATGCCATTATACATGTATCCTCAAGTAAAATTCCCTATCCTTTGAAGCCTGTCACCCAACTTAACTGCCCTATAGCTCAGTGGTCAACAGACTACTGTCTAAGCCACACCTGGCCGGTGGCCTGTTTTCATAAATGCAGTTTTCCTGGAACACAGCCTCCCCTGTTCAGTTCCAAAATGTCTATGGCTGTTTTTACACTGCAAAAGCACAGCCAAGTAATCAAAACCAAAAACACAGACACAAAGCCTAAATATTTACTATTCTGTCCTTTTCAGAATAAGGGTATGAACCCTGGGGTCACTGTTGTTCCTCTGCCACATCCTACTCAACCCTTTCTGTTCTCCTTCATACTAAAAGGCTCAAAGTTCTTTGATGAATAATTTTGCACCCCTCACCCCAAAAAGCACTAATATTATATGGGGTTACATATGACTTTATCAAAGTAGGAGTCTTTAGCCATCTTTGCCCCCGTTTTCCTCTTTCCTGTTATCCTATTTTTCTACTCCGGAAAAGAGCTTATCTATTACCAACTATTAGAAAAACAGGAGTTGGGGCACCTGGGTGGCTCAGTTGGTTAAGCATCTGCCTTCAGCTCAGGTCATCATCTCAGGGTCCTGGGATAGAGCCCTACATCAGGCTCCGCACCCACAGGGGAATCTGTGTCTCCCTTTCCCTCTGCCCTTCCCCCACCCCATGTGCTAATAAATAAAATCGCTGAAAAACCCAAACAGGGGTTATGCAAGGAATGAAAGAAATTAGGAACCATACTTCATCCCCATCCAAACTCCTTCTCAGTCCTTTTCCTGTTGGGGAACACCTGAACCAGTGGCCTTAGGCAGACCAGATTTGTTTTACTTTTTCTTCCATGCCCAAGGGAGAAAGAAACTTTTTCTTGTGAACTGGGATCAGGAGGCAGAATGGAAAAGGAACGTATGCTGAATTCACTCAGTCTAGCTTCTGTTGAAAGAAAGATGCTTGGGGCACCTGGGTGGCTCAGTTGGTTAAGCCACTGCCTTCGGCTCAGGTCATGATCCTAGAGTCCAAGGATCAAGTCCCACATTGGGCTCCCAGCTCTGCAGGGAGTCTGCTTCTCCCTCTGACCTTCTCCCCTCTCATGCTCTCTCTCACTCACTCACTCTCTCAAATAAATAAATAAAATCTTTGGGGAAAAAGAAAAGAAAAAAAAAGAAAAGAAAAGGAAGATGCTTGTCAAAATAGTTAAGGACCTAAAAAAGATACTGACCACTCCAAATTTACGGCTAGAACCAATGCATGGTGGCCTCATCTGCCTTTAATTGCAGGAAACCAACATCCTTAGTGGAGTATCCCTGGGAAAACACAATAAAAATACCATAATGTTCAATACTGAAAAAAGAAAAAAAAAAAATCCATGCGTATTCAGTCTCCCAACTTGTTTTTGTTTTTGTTTTTTTTAAGATTTTTATTTATTTATTTGACAGAGAGAAATACAGCTAGAAAGGGAACACAAGCAGGGGGAGTGAAAGAGGGAGAAGCAGGCTTCCCGCCGAGCAGGGAGCCTGATGTGGGACTCGATCCCGGGTCTCCAGGATCATGACCTGAGCCGAAGGCAGTCGCTTAACCAACTGAGCCACCCAGGCGCCCTCAGTCCCCCTACTTGTTGATCCTACTCACCATCGCTGTGGAAAACCCAAGCATGACTTGAGAATCACCAGTCCCAACTTCCTCAACTCTAGTGGCTTTTGTCTCCTCTCTGGTTTAGCTCCTCACACCTCTTATCACACACACAGTTACCACCTAGAGCTGCTCCACACTGCAACTCCTGAGCCTCATCCCTGTGCACCTCACCACTCGCCAGCCCTTCATGGCCCCCTTCATTCAGTGCACCTGCTCTTTTACTTTTTTTTTTAAGATTTTATTTATTTATTTGACAGAAATACAGCTGGAGAGGGAACACAAGCAGGGGGAGTGAGAGAGGGAGAAGTAGGCTTCCCGCCTAGCTCTGCCCCCACCACCCGGGATCATGACCTGAGCCGAAGGCAGTCACTTAACCAACTGAGCCACCTAGGCGCCCCTGCTCTTTTATTTCAAAGATCTGTAAACTCTTGGCACCCAATTCTCTCTAGGCCAACAACCTCTTCTTTCACCAAAATCCTGAATTCCTTTGTGTATCAATCCAACTATTACACACATTAGTGGCTTACTGTAAACAGATGTTACTTGATCCAGAGCCTCCAACTTCAATCAGGAAGAGCCTCATCGGTCTTTTTCTTGTTCTTGGCAACATCCCTTTCATATCCTGGGTGCCACACTTTCCTCACGCCCGCACAACCCCTCCCTCCCATTCAATCCCTAACCTCTTCTTTTTAAGGACCACCCAGGACCTGGCCCATCTACTTCTCCAGTCACCCCAACCTCTGTGTTATATATACTAATTTGCTTACAGTTCCCCATGCACACGGTTAAAAACATGGGCTCTAGACCTAGGTGTGAGCTCTAGTTACACTGTTTTGTAACCGTGGGCAATCAAGTTAACATCTTTGAATCTCGATTTTCTCTTCTGTGAACTGAAGGTGCACCTGTAGCTTCTTGGCACATTGCTGGGCTCGTGGTACTCTCTCAATAAAGTCACCTATGAACACAAGGCTGCTCCTGAGCTCCTCATGCTTCCTGCTCTGTCTGGAATGCCCTTTCTCCTGCCTGGCTAACTGGTACTTCTCTTTTAAGACAATTCAGTCAGATGTCATTTGGGCTTAGTTTTCAGTGAAAAGTCGCTTCCTTCAACTTACTCCAGCATGAGAGAAGTGCCTCACTTCTATCTCCCAATATGAACTATGAAGAACTTAAAGTTAAAACAAAAAAACAAACCAAAAAAAAAAAAGAAAACCCCACAAATTTTTCTCATTTCTGTATTTCCAAGCACAGAACCTGCTACAAAATAGACACCTAATGATTTTATTTTTCTTAAAGATTTTATTTATTTATTTGAGAGACAAAGTGAGAGAGGGAACACAAGTAGGCACAGAGGGAGAGGGAGAAGCAGGCCTCCCACCAAGCAGGGAGACCAGTGCAGGGCTTGATCCCAGGAACCTAGGATCATGACCCGAGCCAAAGGCAGCGCTCAACAACTAAGCCACCCAGGCGCCCCGACACCCAATGAATTCCTCAATTGAAGCCAAAATGTAAAGTAAGGACATCTCAACATCATCTTAAAGGATATAATTTTCTCACCATTGTGATGCACTAGAGCCCCATGGTCTATCTTCTTCTTCATGTCATATATGTGAATTGTTTCATCTTTGCTCCCAGTGACTACAAAACGACTATTTACAGCCACTGCTGACAAGGAGGCAGTGTGGGCATGGTGAGTGAAGTCAGCCACAGGAGTCCATTTTTGCTGAAGAGTAAAATACACAACGTCACAATCCTATCATAGTTCTCCAGAAACATGTAAGTGGTTACACAATTCATGAAAACTACCAGTAGATACTTACAAACAGAGAAAAAATATGCAATGATAGCAGATTAAGAAAAACAAAGAACCTGAGAAATAAGGCAGGCAGCAAGGAAATGGAAAGGCAATGCTGGGTATCATGACTCCAAAACAGTTATGGAAACCAGACTATTTTAAGGTCCTATCCAAATCCTTAACTGCTTATATGTTTACTTACATGTGAGACTTGTATACCGTTCACTCAAACACTCAGATTTTGATTTGAATGGATTCATTCAAATACTAAATGACTACTATGTCCTTGGCATCATTTTAGACAGTTGATATACATCAGTGAAGAAAAGAAAGTCATTATTCTACAGAACTGCCATCCCGTTGAGAAAGACAAACACTAAACAAATATGATGTCACATACAGATGGGTATAATGACAAGTCTTATAAAGAAAAATATACAGGATAAAGAATATGTTTCCCTCCATTAGTACCAATATAATCCCTAGAGAATGACCAATGATGAAGTCTCAAGAACTCTATGCTTATTGATATGCAACTTTTGGATCAAATAAGTGAGACCGGTTGAGTGCAAAGAATGATTGACAGCTGAATGTATATACACACCTCAAACTGAAGGCAGTGCATCAAGAAGTATTAGCAAAACAAACAAATCAAAGAAGAAAAAAAAATCAGACCTCAACACACTTAAGATGGGTTACTGCAGAGTAATTTCTAAATAACTACAGCAACATTGCTTCCATCAACCAGGACCAAGGGAGCCTCTTCTGAGTGAGGTACAATATTCCTGTGGGGCTGCTATAGCCATAAGTCAAAAATAACCTTCGCTTGTGCATACTATAGAAGGAATGTTGATAACCTGAGCTATTGTCTATCTAGGTTTAGCAGCAGTAGTGGACAGTGTAGAGCTTCATGTTTCAGAGACACCTGGGGACTTGAATCCCAGGTTTCCCTATTATTAGCTGTGTGGCCTTGAGCAGGTCACTAACAGATCTCAACTTCAGGTTCCTAATCTGTAAAATACGGATAACTGTATCTGCCTCGGGGATTTGCTGTGAGGACTTCTATGTGCCTGGAATAACGTGGCAACTTTATTACAGTGAGTAACACAATCAATAGCATCATCTTTAAGCACGCAAGAGATGTCACCTTTCAACCAAAAGCAGATTAACAACCAGGTAGAAACAAAATAAACAAAAGTAATTAGTCAAGTTATATACTTCCAATTTTCTGGTTCATTCAAGACTGACACCTTGACTTCATAAAGAAGTACTTAAAAAAAAAAAAGGTCTCTAAGAGATACTTAAATCTGCTTAGGGAAAAACATCACTGGGTTAAGTTAAGAGATCTTATTTCTAGTCCCGGAAAGGTTCTAACTACCTGTTTTACTAATGGCAAATTTACTTAACCTTTTTCCTCACACATCAGTAAAAATACTTTTTTGTTGTCATTTTCTTCATGCGTTTGTCTCCTCTGCTCTTCTCCTTCCGTCTGCAAGCTGCCTGGCACTGCATCTATTCCTTTGGCTTCTTCGTACCTCCACTGCTAATTAATGGCTCCATAGTAAAAGATCCAAGTATACTGAATGAATCGGGACACTTTTTTTAAAATCAATGAAGGGTTTATCCTGACCCGCTCTAATATTTTGTAAAATTCCAAGACAAAACTCAGTAAAAAGGCGAACTGTTCTTTCATTAGATCCTGGGCACGTAAAACTGGCTGTCAATTTACAGGAGCGAGGCTTAAACCCATAACCTATGACTCATTTGACTGTTGGCAGGAACGCCAGCTTCCTTCCTGTACCATGGTCAGAATGTCTACTAAAACCAACAGATATCTCGTTTTATGAAACACCTATCTGTGTTTAAAAAAAAAAAAAACTAAATTATACGCTTGAGTTTGACTCATCAATTAATCCCTAAGAGATCAATGTGTTTACTTACTTCTCTGATGATGTGCCCACCTCCGCCGTGTGGGAATCCGACCAGACTTACTCGCGCACCCTCTTACCTCCTCGCGGTCGCCTTCATCCGGCAGGTGTATAGCGAAGCCAAAAAGGACCTGTTCGTAGCAACCAGCTACCAGCTCCATGCAGCAGCGCACGTGCCTCTTCCACGAGCCGCGCTCCGCTGAGATGACGAAAGCGGGTGCCAGAGGAAGTAGGGTCCTTTATTCGTCGGCGCTCAAATTACGTCACGCGCTCAGGCTGCCTTTGGGGTGCCTGCCTCCCTGGAAACGGTTTCAGCGCTCAAAAATCAAGCGGACTTCCAAGAGGAGAATAAAGAAGGACGCTACATGAGGACGTTCTCACGACGTGGAGAAAAAAGGGGCAAGCAGGCATATTCTAAGTGGCTGCGAGCGAGGCACGTCTAAGGGGAGTAGGGCGGGATATCCTCCGCGGAAGCCCCTCATTTCCGTGACGTCACTGAGAGGCGGGGCCTCTTCCAGTCTGGGCGGGGCTTCTGGCAGTGTTAAGGGATTAGTGTGGCTGTCTCTCACCTGTGGGCTGTGAGACAGGAGCCGAAAGTGGGTTTCCTTTTAGCGCAGGAAGCACAAAGGAGCTTTTCTCTCGTAATAGGGCAAAGAGAGGGTGGCGTTCAGGGTTAGCGGTTTCTAGGGCAGACCGCGAAGTCAGCCCTGGAGCTCCCCTTCTTGCGCTCCTATCTGCGCGCCGGGATAATCCCCCCTAGCGCACCTTTCCTTCCAGCTGGATTCGCTAGTCTGATTTCAGGGTCCCATTAGCCAACGTTGCCGCACACCCCGGGGAGGGAGGAGGACAATGTACTTGAAAGGTGTAAAGACGGACTGATTGAGAAAGAAGGGCGCAGTCATCCTACGTGAACGTTCCAGAAGTAAATGTCACATTTCACTTTTCACCACCTCCCGGTTCAGGTGCAGAATGAAACATCGTGAAAGCAAAGACTGCCTTGATTGACGTTTTAGATTTTCATAAGGTGTGGAGATTCGGAGGTCTGTTAGGGCAGCTTTGCACGAACCTAATGGGATACCTAATCGGGAGCGTCATAATTTGTCTCATAAATGCCACAGCAGGTGAATTTGACAAGCAGGAGGTAGATGGCATCGGTCAGGGTCGGTTCAACCCCCGTTTACTGCTGATCCTGTAGCACTTTGACCCTTTTGTTTTCAAGAATATTTATTCTCTGGGATTGTGAATCACCACTATGTATCTAACTCAGGTTTATTCTCACTGACGCTGGTTTGAGTCTTGTAGAAATGATTTTGCATGCTTTGGTTGTCCTTGAAGTGCAAGGAAGGCCTTATCTCCTGCACACTTTGGAGACTCCACCTGAAAACCTTTCTCAGGCATTGAAAGTGCTGTAGTCTGGAAACTCATGTAGTCGGTCACTGTTTTCTCCTAATTCCTTCACTTTGTGCTAGTTACCTATAAAAAGTCAAGTTATTTTACTACTTATTTCCTATTGACTGTTCTTGACTGTTTCTACTGGAGAACTACTGAAGTGAAAGAGGGTGCGTTGCTGCAGTGGGTGTCCCCTGAGCATGGGACAAAGAATGAGTAAGAAGGACATTTCTTTGAAGTCTCATATTTTACCTTGAAAAATATGACTTACTGCATTTTACTTCATGATATATCCATCTGTTTTAATGTAAAAGTGATATTCTCTCATCGAAAAAGGAAAAAATGTTTGAACAAACCTGTTCACAGGGGCGCCTGCCTTCCGCTCAGGTCATGATCCCTGAGTCCTGGGTTCAAGGACAGCATGGAGTTCCCTGCTCAGTGGGGAGTCTGCTCCCTCTGCCTGCCTTTCCCCTGCTTGTGCAGGCTCACCCTCTCTCGGACAAATATTTTTTTAAAAAATTTTTTCTATGTTCTTTTGTCTCTGGAAAGCCCCTGGTGCTCTGCCTCTTTACCTCCAGGGAACTCTCAACTACTGTTTGATAAGAATTAGTACTCATTCAGTACATTTAAAAAAATTAATTTTAGCACTGTAACAGGATAATTATTAACAGACTGTCACACTTCTACCTGCTTGTCAGATGTTAAAGAATACTATGGCTAGAAAAAGTCTTTTGCTCCAGTCAGGAATCTTTTAGAATATAGTTGATTCTTGAATGAAAGTCATAGTGTAAACAACATAAACATAACTCAAAGTGGTGTACTTTTTCTTTTTTAACTGTTAGAAAATCCTGGAACCGATTACAGTGCTCTGAAGAACTTAAAGAGCGTTTATCCAGGTGATCCCCACCTAAGGGATTTATGGATAAATTTTGGAGGCTTTGGATCATCTGAAATTATATGCAAAATTGTGTATGTACATTTTTGGAAGAGAGCACCGATTAAAGTTCATTACATTTTCAAAAGGATTAATGCCTCTACAGTTAAAATGCACTCATCCAGTATGAGGTTACAAATGTGAAATTGGTCTAGAAAAGTAACTTTTTCTTTTTTTATTTATTTGACAGAGAGAGAGAGAGATCACAAGTAGGAAGAGCGGCAGGCAGAGAGAGAGGAGGAAGCAGGCTCCTCACTGAGCAGAGAGCCCGATGCAGGCCTCGATAATAGGACCCTGAGATCATGACCTGAGCTGAAGGCAGAGGCTTTAACCCACTGAGCCACCCAGGCGCCCTAGAAAAAGAATCTTCAAACTACACAGCTAAGTAACAGGCCTAGTGCTGCCGGGCTTTTTACTTTTTTGTAAAAAAAATTCATTTATTTATTTGACAGAAGCACAGTGAGAGGGAACACAAGCAGAGAAGAGTGGGAAAGGGAGAAGCAGGCTCCTCGGAAAAGGAGGGAGCCCCATGCGGGGCTTGATCCCAGGACCTGGATCAGGTCTGAGTCAAAGGCAGTGCTGTAACAACCTAACCACCTGGGTGCCCCTGCTTTTCACATTTCCATGGGCTCAAACTTTCTCTTTAACAAAGAAGAGAAAAGCAGTTTATCACTATCTAGGGAGAAACACTACAAGATTACATACTTGTTCAA
Organism: Spilogale gracilis; assembly: GCA_004023965.1. NCBI lineage: Eukaryota > Metazoa > Chordata > Mammalia > Carnivora > Mephitidae > Spilogale > Spilogale gracilis. The sequence continues at coordinate 107,119 of PITA01001707.1, read as the reverse complement.
CTGGATTCAAACTGAGCATACTTCCTCAAACGCCCTATTCTCTTTCTAAATGCAGGATGCAAAAAGCCATTGAATCTTATTCTTGTGAAAACTACAGTTGCTAAGAAACTAACACCTGTTAAGAGTTCATTAACACTAACGCCCAACAGGATTTTTTGTTGTTTTGCTTTTAAATTATTGATTGAAAAGCTTTCTACATTGGAGCCATGCATTGATTTATTCATTCATTCAACAAATATTTACTGAGTGCTGGCTTTGTTTGGTTGGCTAAAGAAAAAACAGCCAGTTTGTTTTGGGGGCGGGGGCCGGCGGGCAGCAGTTGGTAAAGTGGATATACTGGGCTAAAAGCAGGATGTAGCAGAGAAAAATCAGCCTCGTTAAAAATATGAGAGTCTAATATTCCTGCTCAGTGACCCTCCTTTCTCCCTGTGGCAGGCAGCAAGTGCCAACTTTTAGGACCACAGAGGTACATATGCATATTGCCAGAGAATTTTGGTCTCCTTGCACCTACAGCTAAGGGAAGCTGAGAGTGGGTTACCTCCCCTGGACACTGGCCAATTGTCTGCCCTGGGATAAATTTGCTTCACCTGCTTCATGGGAATAAGGCAGGTAAAATATGAAACGTCCACATTTGGGGCTTTTAAGAGAAGAAAATAATACTTATGAACCCTTCCTTGTCACTGACATCAACAAAGCCCCTGGATGTCCATCTTCTCTAGAGCTTTGCTCAGGGTCCCCTGTACCCAGCTCCCACCATCACGCTGGGTGATTTCAACATGCAATATTGACCTCCCTTCCTCAGCCTCCTTACCACCTTATCAATGTCTAGCTTCTCCTTTCCTTTCTATCTACAGCTTTATCTCACCTATTCACAGCAAAATTTCTGATTTTCCTTTTCTAAAATACAGCTCCAAAATAAGAGAAGGAAACAGATCGTTAGAGTTTTACAAAAAGAATCCTTAACTGGTCTGTTTTATTGGATGCCAAAGCTGCTATAGGAGTTAGGAACTGTGTTTAACTTCACACAGTAACCTAAAGCAGCTGTGGCTTAAACAAGACATTGATCTCTTAAGAGAAATCTGGAGGTAGTGCTGGTACAAGGAGTCCACAGTCATCAGGGACCCAGACCTGTCTTCTCTTTCAGATCCTACATTCGTGTGCATGACTTCCTCCATGATGTCACCTCCTAGGCCAAAATATGTGCCGAGTTTGGCCACCAGCCATGATATCCATGATCTCAGCACTCTGCCCAGGGAGAGGGTGGAGGACAGCAGGTCTCCGTCCAGCTAGACAAACTCCCTTGGCCCAGACAGCTTTCCTCAAACCCCTTATAATAGTTCTATTTACATCTCACTAGCCAGACTTGGGCCATTTGGGTGCCTGGAAAATTACTTGCGCAGGGAGAGCTAGGAAATGTCTTTTAGTGAAGCCTATCTCTGCACCCAAATAAAGTCAGGGTTCTGTGATTAAAAAAGAAAAAGAAACTTGAATAGTCGGGGGCACCTAGCAATATGTTCCCCAGCTGTTCATCAGTACTATCTCCCAGGAAGCATGGGGAGACCTAGAGACTCCACCCTGCTTTGTGTAAGAAGGTGTTCAGTAAATAATGGGTGAATGAATGATTTGAATTCATGATGATTTTTTTTTTACATTCCTGGTAAATATAGACTACATCAAGCACTTATTAATAAGCTGCAGGCAAAGGGACAGACCCGAAGTGCCCCTATTTGGATTCAAAAGTTACCTTCTTCCATTTTGACGCTTTGTGTAGGCTTGCTACTTAGAAAAGCAGAATCTGTGTGAGGGCTAATGCAAATCTGCTGAATCAGGACCTACATATTAAACAACATGCTCAAGTAATTTTTACGCACATTGAATCTGGGGAAGCACACTTTATTGTGTTTTTAAAAATAATACTGAACCATAGAAATAGTTCTTTAAAATGTTTTCTTGTACCAGCTTTAAGGGGGTGGGTGAGGCATGTGTGTGTGTGTGTGTATGTGTTTTCCTTATACAAATTCCTTCCATCAGCTGGTCAGCGTAATGATTTCAACCTGTAGAGGCTAGAAAAAAGTCCACTAGTAGCTGGTTTAAATAGTTAGCAGATAACTAAACTGAGGAAGGAAACATCAATTTGTGGTTTTTGTCTTAAGGTTTTAGTTATTACAAGTGACTCAATTATTGTAGGGGGTGGGATGGAAACCTCAGTGAGTCCCTCAAACACACTCTTCTCTGTCCCCGCTGGCTTCCGGAGGCCTTCCCTGGGGCCAGCAGTTGGGAGAGGGGGGCTAGCAGGCTTCAAGCCTGCTCCTTAGTTTACAGAAGTTCTCCCAGGTGACCCCTATGGACTCCTGCCCAGCCACACCTTAACCCCATTGTAATGAAAGTCAAGGCATTCATTGCCTAGCAGGAATTGTCACTAAGTGTAATTACTATTCACAGGCAGCGGAGAGAGGTATTTGCTGGCGTGAGAGGTGTTAGCGCCCTGACCTGGAATTACTGATGCAGGAATAAAAACTATAGAGACCTGGTCTCATTCTGTCGGGTTTCCGGATAAATGGCGGGGCAGGAAAGTTCTGCAGATTTTGGCATAGCTCAACAAAATCATTATTACTGGTACTGGCAAAGGTAAGCTGTTTTGTTTTTTTTTTCCTACTCTGAATAACGAACATGAAGGCCATCCATGCTCTATTTCTTACATAACTTTTGGCGATTTACAAATCATTGCTTTGGAAATAGACGTTCCTAAACAGTTAAAACAGAAATTATCCTTACCCCTTAGCCTTTAGCCTCCCCGGAAAGAAGAAAAAGTCCTGGGGTTCTAAATGATTCTGCCTTGGTTGGTGATGTCATTCCTGTCGTCTCCCCTCCACTATTAAGGGGGAAGCCAGTGTTCGGGCTCTGCCAGACTTACCACCCAGGCAACTGGTTTGAACAACAGCACAGCAGCTGCTCCCTTTCCGTCTACAGCTGTGGCTGTGCAGCGCATGGAAATGGACTTGACCTCTCTGTGCGGGAAACCTCTGGACCCCCAGCTGAAATCCTGCTCACGCCTAAGGTATCCCTCCCTGATATGATTCCTGGATCCTGCCCAACACAGAAGCATCTCTTCCCTGTCTTCATGCCTCCAGATGCTCTCATTCCAATCCCCACAGCCATGGCTTTTACTCCCCATTTTCATACCAGAGAGTGAGAGCTGACCGCTGGAGAAATTTGGCAAACAGTTTAAGTCATTATTACCTTCCGAAAACAAAATCCTAGGCTGAAGACGTCTATGCCTAAATTCTTCCTACTAAATTTTATTTTATTTTTTTTTAAAAGATTTTATGTATTTCTTTGACAGAGAAACACAGCGAGAGAGGGAACACAAGCAGGGGGACTGAGAGAGGGAGAAGCAGGCTTCCCGCCGAGTAGGGAGCCCGATGTGGGGCTCGATCCCGGGTCTCCAGGATCATGACCTGAGCTGAAGGCAGTTGCTTAACCAACTGAGCCACCCAGGCATCCTCTACTAAATTTTAGATTATCATTTGATTTTACCCTTAAAATAGGACTGGAGGTAGTTTTGTTTTGAAATAGCAGATATTTTGGCTACTAAAGTAAGCTATTTCAAAAATCACACAGTAGTACTAGGGTGAGGAAGGGAAAGCTGCCCCCAATCCTTCTCTCCATCCTTTCCCTCTTCCCCATCTCCTCCTCACTTAGAAGAAAGTCCTGTTCAAGTGTGTCTATGTCCTCTACATTTTTCCCTTCTACTCTTCCTAAATCAATGTGATTGGGCTTTATTTCTGTTTAGGGAGATGGGGGAGACTTGAGCAAGAACAGACTGATTAGTATGTACTAGTTTACTCTTTGCTTGCTTCTCCTTATGGGTTGCATTAGGAGATGTCCCCCTCCCCTTGCCTAAAGTTTGCCCTTTTAGTAAACAGCTTTTTTTGTTGTGTTATTAGCTCATCCCTTACTGACTAACATTTTGAAATTTCTCAGTGCTTTAACAAACTTGTACCTATCTCCAAGTATTTGAATGTTTTTCGGCTAAGAATAAATTTCTAGAGGGGTGCCTGGGTGGCTCAGCCGGTTAAGCATCCCGACTCTTTGATTTTTGCCTCCGGTCATGATCTCAGGGTTGTGAAACCAAGTCCCCCACTGGGCTCTGGGCTCAGCGAGGAGTCTGCTTGAGATTCTCTCTCTCTCTCTCCCCTCCCCTGCTTATACACCTGCTTGGGCGTACACACACACGCACACACACACTCCCTCTCCCTCTCTCTCTCTCAAATCTTTAAAAAAATTCTGGAAGTGGAAGGTCTGAATCAGAGGATATAACATTTAAAATCTCAGATAGCAAATTACTCCACAAACGCTTTGTTAAGTTTACACTTTTCATGGCTGCTTTGGGGAAGTTTCTCTCTTTCTGTGTGTGATTAACCAGTGTGACAAGTGAGGGAGTCATTTGTCAGTTACTGAGAGCAAATACCTTTTAAACTGTTTTATGGTGTCTGTGTTCCGTGACTTCATTGATGTTCTTTGTCCACCTTTTATCTGTTGGTTGTGCCCCTTTCTTCTGACTGTGTAGAAACTTACATGAAGTGTTAGCTTTCTCTCTAGTCTGTTTGTTAACGTCCTTCTTCTGGGGTGGCCTGCGCCTTAAACCCAGAGTTAGATTTAACAGTTAAGCCCTCAGTTTTTAACACTTGCATTTGTTTTTTGAGTTTTTTTTCTTTTTTTTTTTTGGCCAATCTTTTCATTTTTAATTTTTCAACTCTATTTTAGGCTTGCCTTTTTCTATATAAAATACCTTCTTAAATTTCTTGGCTTTTTTCTTTTTTAAACCCAAATCAGGTTTTACCCTTTTAGCAGATATTTGATATTGTAACACTTACCCCCCCCCAAAAAAAGAGAGAGAGAGAGAGAGAGAGAAAGAAACCACTTTTGCTACATAGCCTGAGGTTTTAGCACATTTTTTTTTCTTCTACCCCTTCCCTTTTTTGACCTTTTGGGAAATGTCTATGTGTCTTCTGGTGGTTACCTTTATCTTAAATAGAGAAGTATAGGTTTGAATATATCAGCAACTTCAGAAACAAAAATATTTCCTGATTTCTGTGAACTCCTGAGAAAAAGAAGAAATTAACACTGGACAAAGAAATAAAAGACCAAAACAACAACAAAAGAACAAAGAAACATAAGTAACATTTTAAAAAGAAATAAATGCCTCTTTCCCTCTTCTTGTCCAGCATCCCCCACCCCCACTTTCTTTCCATTTTTGTTGATGCCTTCTGAGATTTTCAGCCCACTCTCCAGGCAAATTACTACTATAACTCACAATATCAGGAGTTATAAATATATTCTCTGGTGGCCGAGGTAAGCACACTTATGCCTAGCTGCCTGCTTTCCTGGCAGGAGTTTTGGTTATGAGTGGATCATCAAAATTCCAGATAGTAAGGCTGTGCGTGGGCCTCACAAGCCCTTGCTTTAGTCTTGCCTAAGGAAGTGTGACCTCTGCCAGATGTCAAAGTTTATTGCCCATTTCCCCTACTGGAGCACACCTGTGTTCTTAGCTCTTCTTCAAGAGCTTTAGCCTCCCAAGAGCCCTCTGCATTTTGGCATTGTGTCTTAAGATCAGAGGAAGTGGATATCTTCAAAATGATTCTCAAGTCTTTGGGCTCCATCAGCCCATCTGTCCCAGACTCCTGCTAGCCGAGGAAAACAGTTACTAGATGTGCCCTTCTTCAAGGACCAGGCACTGCCCGGGTGCCCTGCACACAGAGAAAAAGCGCTCTCTCTAGAGAACATCTGCTCCCTGCACCTGATAGTGTAGGATCCACATTTACCAGAAAACATGTTGAAAAAGAGGAAATATGCAGTTATTTGGACATTGTATTGTAAGAAAAGTTCATTCAAGCACAGATTCTGGCTGTCTTCACCATTTCTAAGTAGGAAAAATATGCCAATGATGAGATTAAACTTTTGGTAACTGTATAATTTATTTTCCAAACCAGAATCTATGTCTGAGAGAAAGGGAGGCATACTTTAGGATAGATTGAAAAGAAGAACTAGGGGGTCATTGACTTTCAATATAATCACGCCCTTCTTAGCAAGGGAGACTTAATTGAATTCATTGGTGCCAGGAGCTACCAGGGCTCTTCCTGGTTGGGCTGGTTCCTTGGAACAGCTGTACATCCTTAACAAAGACAGTTCCCAACAGGTGCCTATGAAGAGGGATCATAAAAAACTTACACTGTCCCCGGAGAGCCAGTAGGGTCTGGGTTAACCAATCAAGATTTATTTGGGGAGTGCTTCTGGAATGTATTTCCCTGATTGACTGGTTTGCTTTTCTATAGTCTCTGCATCTGCCCAGGCGCCCACTGCCCTGGTACTTAGCTAGGCCATGGGCTTGAGTGCGATGGGAAGGCTACAAGGCGAATGTACTCATGATTTTGCAGACTTTTATCTGGAAGGAAGGGCAGAGCACCAGGGAGAGAGATGGGCATTTAGTGCAGGGATATGGGTCCCTGGTGTCAAGTTCATTCAAGGACCTGGGAGGCTCAGAGAGCCCTGAGGTCTTGGTCAGGCACGCTCCTCCTTTATGATTTTTTCTTCCTTTGACTTCATTTGCCTGTTTCATAATTACAGTCCTTCATAATTTTGACAGCTAATGGTTTCTTTAAAAGCATGTGTTGACAGTAAACCTTTTAGAAAAAGTTATTTTTCCTTAACATCCTGATTTTCTTGTAGGAAAGCACAGCTCTGGCAGAGAAGCAAGATGAAGAGCTACTGGAAGGTAACAGAAACCCCATGTGGCCATGGTTGGAAACAAAACTGACCCATGTCCAGATTAGTCATTACTCAGCTGGCTAGAAGCCGAGAGATTCTACCGGAAAGTTCCTACCTAGGTCCCGTAAGACTTTCTCTTCAGCAGTTTGTCTGGTCTTGGGAATCTGCTTCTGTGGGAAGCTTGAGTATAGCCACCTGTTTGGGTCTTTCTGAAGGACTAGGAAATGGAGACCTTTCCAAACAGTAAGACAATAAGTTAGTTCTTTCTAAGATCTGTTTCCTCTGTAAATGTAAACTTTGGGATTCAGCTTCATTTTTTAAAAGAATTAATTAATGTATGTATGCATGTATGTATTTGCAGAGAGGGAGAGAGAGAGAGAGAGAGAGAGAGAGAACACACAACTGGGGGAGAGGCAGAGGGAAAGGGAGAAGCAGTTTCCACACTGAGCAAGGAGTCTGACATGGGGCTCAATCCAGGAACCCTGAGCTGAAGGTAGATGCTTAATTGACTGGGCCACCCAGGTGACCCTTAATTCTGCTTTAATTTTGATCGTTAAGGGGAAAAGTATGAGGTGACTGCTGTGGCCTGGCTTCCTAGCTTCCCTCGGGGTTATTGGTTCCTGGAGGATGTCACAGGCCCTGACTGATGTCAGACAGTGCTCCCTGTAGTTCTTTATCTGTTTTGAAAAAAACAAAGCGCACCTGCCCCGATTAGGGCCTGTTTCTGACTATCGGGGGCTTCAAGGAAGGGAAGAAAATGTCTGGCTTATTTAACTTAAGATATGCGAAAGAGAAGTGGAAGAGACAGGCAGCGATAAGACCTTTGCCTACTTCTTATCACTTCCCCAGCCCCCAGGGCACTCCCACCAGACCAAGCCCACCCACTGCCTTGTGACTTTGGAGTCCAGGGACTACAACCGCAGGTTAGCAGGCGGTCATTGTTTGAATGAAGTGTTTAAAAGAGATCTTTAAGTGCTATAGGGCAGTTCTCAGTTTTTATTGAGATATGTTTGATTGATATATGAATAAAAGGTGTTTATTCCAGCTCTCAGGGATTTCATTAAATCCTAAATCAAATCTCCCTGCTTTCATTGGACCCAGGGGCAGTATAAAGATGAAGGGAAAACCTACAAAGAGGGCACTTTCTGGATGTGGAATGCCAGGGTTCCAATTTCCCTTACGAGCTCTGTAATTCCAGACAAATTCATCTCCGGGGCGTCAGCAATCCCCATCTGTAAAATGGGATGTTAAAACCAACCTGGTAGAAAGTGTGAGGACAATCGCTCTGAATTCCTTTTCAGTGTTTTAACAGCATCCAACAGAGAATAGCCACTTGGGCAGTTAGTGTAAGCTCTCCGTAGAGCGGGAGCAGCTCTGCCCAGGGGAAATGTGACTTGATACACCAATCCACCACGTAGACAGGTTTTAAATTTTCTAGTAGCCAAATTACAAAACAAACACTAAAAATGGCTAGATGAAATTAATTTCAATACTTATAACCTAATATGCCCAAAATGTTTCATTTAAGCATGTAATGAATATAAAAATGAAATTCTTTAAATCCTTATACCAAATTTTCAAAATGCATTTCAAAATGCGGTGTATATTTACATGACATCTGCGTGAGGACTAGTCTCATTTCCAGTGCTCAGTAACCACAGGTGACGAGTGCCTGCTTGCTGGGCAGCTCGGTCCTGAGGGCCCACAGGTTTAGGGAAGCTGTAATGAGCTTGTCTCTTGTAGGTTTCTTTACCACTAGGGCCAACGTCACTGGAAGGGCTTAGATCATTAATCTGGGGTTCATAGCTGACCACACTGCATCTGTTTTCTAGGTCACAGATGACAGGACACATAGTGGTCTGCTCATAGGCAGGGCAGTGCTGACACCTTTCCTACCACCAGAAGCCTACAGAGCCACGAGCCTTTTAACAAACAACTGCCCATAACAGTGAAGGGAAGGACCCTGGGTCTTGACCTTAAGGCAGAATTTCATGGGGTGCCTGAGTGATGTGTCATTCAAGCATTGGATTCTTGGTTTGGGTCTTGTCATAATCTCAGGGTTGTGAGATTGAGGCTCCACACTCAGCGGGGAGTCTGCTTCTCTTTCTCCCTCTGCCCTTCCCTTTGCCCCTCCCCCTGCCTGAGTGCTCTCTCGCGCGCTCTCTCTCTCTCTCTCAAAATAACCTCAAAAGAAATTTTCAGAAAAGTTCAGGAAAAATAAAACAATAGAAGCATCTAATTTTATGACCAGAAGCTCTCAAAGGAAATGTAGTTCAAAAGGGGTGGGAAGCTCTAGAGAATGAGAATTGGACAGCATAGTCATGAATGACTCCAGTGAAGAAAGTAGGAAGTAGCTCATGAGACATATATGATACATTAGGCCTACTTGATAATCTTGGTTCTAAAATAAGTATAGAAGGGTATTAGTCAGTATGGCTGCTATAACAAAATGCCACACACTGGGTGGCTTGAATAAGAGATTTCTCATGGTCCTGGATACTGAGAAGTCCAAGATCAAGGTGCCAGATGATTCAGTGCCTGGTGAGAGCACTCTTCTTGGCTTACAGATGGCCACCTCCTCATATCCTCACCAGGCAGGGGGAGTGAGAGCACACCGGCACGGGTCTCCTTTTTTGTAGGGGCACTAATCCCATCAGACTAGGACCAAACCTTCAGGAGCTCAGTCAACCCTAATTATCTCCCAAGGTCCCCATCTCCAAACATCATCACATTAGAAGTGTTTCAACATATGAATGGGGGGAGGGACAAGAACATTTAGTTCATAACATGCATACAAATACAAATGAGTATCATGATCTCATGTGAGTATTTGGAAGTGAAGAAATTACAGTACTTAATGAGCTAAGGCTTGCAAAAATTACAAAGGAACAGAGAGAGGCAGAGAGAGGGCTCCTTTGGGTTACATTCGGTATGAGGAGAGAAAACAAGGGATTACATTAAAAACCTTAGAAACCTGGCAACTTGGAAAGAATAGCTTGGTCTGATGCTTTCACAATAACTTGACACCACCTTTTCATAGAGTTCCGGGTTTTAACGAAGGAAGGCCAGGGCTCCCTCTGTTTCTGAATTATTTCCTCTATATAGTTTGAATCACTTACATCAATCTGTTAGTTAAGCATGTTTATTGTTTCAAAGCACCATGTTTGTTGTTTCAAAGCCTCTTCCTATGAATTTGGTCTGGGCTCCCTGGACCTGTGTCCACCCAGGTGCTCATGCTAAAAACTCCAGTCTTGTCCTTGATCCTCCTTTTCTCTTTGGCCCCAAAGTGAGTCCCTTTCCAAATACTGTCCATTCATTTGCCAAACCTCTCTTGATTCTGTCTCTTCCACTACGGAGATGCTCGTTGAGTCTGGTAGTAGTGCTTTTCCAGCTGTAAGTTCTATTTTTAAAACTTATTGAAAGAAAACATGCAACTTAAAAATTCTAACATGAAATGTCTGTAATATTTTCCTGCTCATTTTTTTTGAAACTCTGATTTGTAAGCCATCGCCCATATGTGTCCTATAAAACTTACTTTTTTTAATACGCATTATTGACTCCTGCAGATCCAAACCTTCATATGAATATTGAGGAATTAAACAAGGAGTTTATGGTGAAAAGTGAGGAACTCTACGACTCTCTCATGAGTTGCCACTGGCAGTCTTTGGACACAGTTCACTCTGAAATCCCAGACGAGACTCCAGAGAAGCATGATGTTCACTAAGCTTCCCCATTGTCCTCCTGTTTTGTTTTGTGTGTGTGTGTGTTTTTTTTTGAAAAAAATTTGTTTTTCCCCAGGAATTACTGGATACTATATGTAAATGCGGATTCTGGGACTTAATAAAATGTGATGTAAATAAACTTTACCTGCACATCCATTTCTGGAAGTGTGTTATATTAAGTAATGCAAAAAGACATCAAATAACTATCCTGGATGAACCATAGGACATTAGAAAATCTAATAGGAAAATGGGCCTGGCCTGAACTGATTGGGGCATAGATGTAAATATATAAAGAGTATGGTATCGCATGATCTGGCTTGATGGGAATTAATAGCCAGAAGTTAGCAGGTGAACGATGCTTTCAAGTTTGGAGCAGCTTTGTAATTGAAATTCAGTTTGATGGAGTTGGGTGGTGATCTCCATTTTCATTCTTCTAGTTAACAACCTCCTAGTGCTGCAGGTTCTCTCTCTGCATTTTTCTCAGGGTGAGCTCATCCACTCCCATTCCACTCTATGCATTCTGGGCAAGAAGCCAACATTCATGTTTGCAGCCCAGACCTTTCTTTGGATTTCCACATTATGTGTGTCTTTATCTTACTGCTTACTTGATTATTCACCTTGTGTGCCAAATAGGTGTTCCAAAATTACCAAATTTGTAATTGACTGTTCTTGGTCTTACTTCTCTCTCTTTTTTATTTTTTTTTTTAAGATTTTATTTATTTGACAAAGAGAAACACAGCCAGAGGGGCAACACAAGCAGGGGGAGTGAGAGAGGGAGAAGCAGGCCTCTTGCTGAGCAGGGAGCCCGATGTGGGACTCGATCCCGGGTCTCCAGGATCATAACCTGAGCCGAAGGCAGTCGCTTAACCAACTGAACCACCCAGGCGCCCCATGGTCTTACTTCTCTTAATAAATGCCACATTCAGTGAGGCAGTGCTTGAGCCCTTGTCCTTCCCCTGGAGGGATTTAGACGTGGGAGAGGGGAGATGGACAACTTTATGAATCTATTGCTATTACTGGAGGGTAAGTTTTGGGCTTTTGACTGTAAAGTAAGGTAGAGACTGGGGTTTCAGGGTGGCAAAGCACCCCCCCACACACACTCTAGTGAAAATCTGGCCCAGGTGGAGTGGTGGGAGCTGATCCCCCTGCAGTGGCTGCCCTCACTACTGCTGGAAAAGAACACTTTTGCAGCAGGGTTAAAAAAGTTATTATTGGGGACGCCTGGGTGGCTCAGTTGGTTAAGCGACTGCCTTCAGCTCAGGTCATGATCCCGGAGACCCGGGATCGAGTCCCACATCGGGCTCCCTGCTCAGCGGGAAGCCTGCTTCTCCCTCTCTCACTCCCCCTGCTTGTGTTCCCTCTCTGGCTGTGTTTCTCTCTGTCAAATAAATAAAATCTTTAAAAAAAAAAAAGTTATTATTGCTGGTAAAATATACATAATGTAAAATTTACTATCATAACTATTTTTAAGTGTACAGTTCAGTGATTAGATATGTTCATAGTGACATGCCGCCATCACCACCATTCTATCTCCAGAACTCCTTCAACCTGCAAAACTGACATTCTTTACCCAATGAACAGGAGCTCCACATTTCCTACTCCTCCCAGCACCCCCCACCACTGCTGTTCTACTTTCTGTCTCTATGGATTTGCCTCTTCTGGGTATTTCATAGAAATGGAATCATTTAAGATGTGATCTTTTATATCTGGCTTATTTCCCTTAGCATAATGCCCTCAAGGTCCATCCCTGTTGTTGCAAATGGCAAGATCTCATTCTTCTATGTGGCTGAGAAATATTCCATTGTTATGTATACACCGGAGTTTGCTTATCCTTTCATCTGTCAGTGGACACTTGGGTTGTTTCCACGTTTTCGTCATTGCAAATAATGCTAACAGGAATGCAGCAGGTTCTGAAGGCAAAGCAGTGTCTGCGGGTTACATTCTGTTACCAGGGCATCTTGTACAAAGAGGCCTGAGCTCCAAGTAATAGGGTTTTGGCCATCAGTGTTCTCAGCTCACTAGCACATTCCCCAAGGTGCCATCTGGTCATGGAGGACATGGACCTCGGCCACCTCAGAAGCGGGTTCCACTCTCCTTGGTGACTAATGCTTTGACTAAGAAGTGAGACTTTTTTCTTCCCAAAGCTCTTGAAATTTAAGGGGTTTGCTTGCACCTTTCTCCTAAGATAACAATTCTCTTACATTTCCATGCATGTTTAATCCTTTAATGATTTTTGGCACAACAAGAAGAAGGGTCTGCTTTGCTTTACAGTGACTTTCTATGTATGAAATAGTTGGGCCCTCCTCTTATGAAGATGAGGAAAGGCACCTAGTTTCATCTCCTTCATTGGGGCAACCAACAAAATACGTAAGGACTTTGATTAAATGGGTTAGATTGAGGGGCACATGGGTGGCTCAGTTGGTTAGGCAACTGCCTTCGGCTCAGGTCATGATCCTGGAGTCCCGGGATGGAGCTCTGCCTCGGGCTCCCTGCTCAGCAGGAAGCCTGCTTCTCCTTCTCTCCCTCTCCCTGCTTGTGTTCCCTCTCTCACTGTGTTTCTCTCTGTCAAATAAATAAAATCTTAAAAAAAATGGATTAGATTGATAGTTAAGCACGGGAAATAGTCACTTGCAATGAGGTGCCAAGTGCAGAAGACTGAACTTTGTTCCAACGTCATCTGCCTTCAGAGTGACCTGAGGATATTCTTACTTCAGCTTCACAGACTGGCCATAGGTCTGCAATGTACAAGGCAAGATCTATGATGAAAATAGATCTAGGCAAGATCTATGATGAAAATAGGGCACATATTCCAAAATCAGAGTTATTGGTTTTCTTATTGCAGTATATTCGTATTGTAATGTATTCTTATTTGTAGGATATTCTTTAAAGTAGCTCACAATTTAGGAGCAAACACCAATCTGGTTTCACTGGGACTTCAATATGTTTTAGGGCTCTCTCGTGAATCCTCAGTTCTAGGCATTCCTATAGACATGACTCCAGATCAAACTGGTTAGCAAACATGCTGGAAAATTTATAGAACCCTTAAGTCACTGGGTCCATAGACACTCGTATCTTAACAGTGGCCACAAATGAACAAGACATCAAGAAACACAAAGTAAGGGATGCCTGGGTAGCTCAGTCGGTTAAGTGTCTGCCTTTGGCTCAGGTAGTGATCCCAGGGTCTTGGGATTGATTCCTGCATCAGGCTCCCTGCTCAGCCAGGAGTCTGTTCCTCCCTCTGCCTGCTGCTCCCTCTTGTGCTCTCTCTTTCTCTCTCTGGCAAATAAATAAATAAAATAAATAAAACCTTAAAAAATGAAAGGGAAAAAAATACTGCAATATTATTCCCCATATTAACCAGATGAAAGATGCTGAATATTTCTTAAATGGACTGGACCACAGAACCCCTTTGCCACTCACACCTTTGCAGGGCCTGATGTTGGAAAGAGCATGATGTTGTAAATGAAACATTTAGTGTGCTCTGCAGACCAGAGGTGGTCTGCCAATGCTCACTAGTCTGTAGTAAGGTTATCGCAGAAATTGAATAGACTTGGAAACTCGTATAACAATGTGACATTGTTGCAGCATCCAAGGAGCATTTTATTTTTCTAATAATTTATGTCATTGTCTTTTACAAAGACATCACAACTGGTTGGAGAGAAAGAAATTGCCTTTTCATCACAGGTGGTTACCAAGAACTTTTTTTAAGATTGATTGATTTAGAGTAAGAAAATGGGGGGCAGCAGGGAGGAGCAGAGGGAGAGGGAGAGGGAGTCCCAAGTAGACTCCACATGGAGCTCCGAACCTAAAGTGGGGCTTGATCCCACGACCCTGAGATCATGACCTGAACCAAAAGGAACCAAGAGTCTGACAACTAACTGACTTTGCCACCTAGGCTCCCCAACGAGCACTTTTAAAAAGAGCAATGACTAGAGAAATTGTTCTCACAGACATTTTGATTTCATGAATTAAAAAAAATTTTTCTGAAATGAAATCTATATATAATGGCCAAATTTTTGTTTTATTTGCTTGCTTGTTTTAATACTTTTGATCTCCATCATCCCTTCCCATCACTTCATTTTTAAATAGGGCATCTTAATACAAAAACAAAAGGGGAGGGGCGCCTGGGTGGCTCAGTCGATAAGCCTCTGCCTTTGGCTCTAGTCATGATCCCGGAGTCCCGGGATCAAGCCCCACATCGGGCTCCCTGCTCAGTGGGAAGCCTGCTTCTCCCTCTCTCACTCCCTCTGCTTATATTCCCTCTCTAGCTGTGTTTCTCTATGTCAAATAAATACATAAAATCTTAAAAAAAAAAAAAAGAGGAAGAGCTTAATTTCAAAGAAAGGATAGTACTTCACAGCTAAGAAATCTAGCTTTATGAAAAACTTGCTGCACTTTTCTTTTTCTTCTCATTTTGTCAAGGACCATTTGTCAAGGTCATGAGACTTTGTCACACAGTGGCATTCTCTGTAGCCTAAGCTGTGAAAACCACTGACAGCAATGGGTTCTGGCCCAGAGAGGAAGAGGGAGGAGGAGGAAGGAAGGGCTTTCTGCAGACTGTTGCCTTGAAGCTGACTGAGAACAAAACCAGAGCAAACCTCTGATGTGGTTCACAAATAGGAGGTCATTTTCATACTGCATGGGCCTTACGGATGACACATGAGCTGCCAAAACATGTCGAAGAATTTTGTAAATGGTCATGCATCAGACAAATAACATATGTGAGTGGGGAAGACTGGTCAAATGTTAAAACTTACAGTGATCTCCTAGAACGTCCAGAAATCTCTAGCTTCTATGTAGTTACTACTACAGAAAAATTAGATTTAAGGGAAAGTGGGTGATAGGGATGCAATTCTAGACTCAGAGTTAGGATGGCTACCTTCTGTTCCCACTTCTGCCTCTCGCCATCTTGTCATTTAGTCTCTCTCTTTCCATATCTATAAAATGAGGGCAATTCGAGGATTTCCAAAGCTTCTTAGAGCCCTAAAACCCTAAATCTCTAAGACAAAATAATTACCGCAAATCTGCTGACATGTTTTCAGAGTATTAATTCTTGAGCACTCGCTCTGTGACCCAGATACAATTCTTTCTAGCTAGACATTCTCTCCCTCAATGCCATTCCATCCCCTCCTTTCCTTCTAATAGTGAAAATGTAGTCCCAATGAGGAGCCAAAAAAATGAGAGAGGAAGGGTCCCCATGGCAACCCTTATGAATATTTTCCTGGAAAATCCTCTTCATGGCTCTAAGACTCATGTCTGAGATTCCTTGGGCCAAGGGTCCAGGGATACCTGGAGAGTCAGTGAGGAGAAAGACAGAGGGATTGAAGTAAGTTACTGGAACTTGTGGAGTTTCCCTGAACGAACCATGTTTTGGAGGACCTTTTATGAATTTGTGTGTTTTCTCACTTTGCTGTTTGTCTTTCCATGGGCTCTTTTTCTTTAAAAAAAAAAAAAAAAAAAGTAGACAAACCAACCGACCCAGAACCACCCTCTCCTTGATTCACCTCTATTGTATATGGAGTGTGTTATTAGCATTTTAATAAATATGACTTAACAGCTACAATAGACTGAAGCATGTCAACTATTCATTTCAATTTTTCATGAAACAATAAAGGAAAATGTTAGCAATGACAACAGTTCTCAAAGGATTTCCAGCAAGTTCTCAGGTGGTGCTGATGCTTCTCCAGGGACCATAGGTACTCCGAGAATTGCTGGGGTACCAAAACCCTACATCTCAATGAATTCTTATAATACATGTTGTACACACTTATTTTGAGAGGAAGAGAGACGATCCCAACAATACCGCCCCAGCCACTGGAAGGACACCGTCTTTCTAAGACAAAGAAAGTTTGAGGCGTTGGGGAGACTGGGTCTGGCCAAGTTCCCTTTTCAGTAGGGAATTTCACACATAAATACTAATCTGCCACTTCACCATCTTCTTCCTCTCTCCTGGTATTTCTATGGCAGCAACTCTGAAGCGGACTGTTCTCAACCCCAACTCCCTTACCCGTCTTCCTCTTCCTCTTTTGTAAACTGCCTCTCACAGTTTTAAAATTGCCCTCGTCATATAAAAAGAGAATATTAAATCTTTGTCAGTCACATAGGCTAAAACTTTTTTACCCACTTTGCCTTTATCTTGAACATATCTCATTCAGATTATTATGTGTACTGCGTGTTGGTGGGATCTTCCCCGACTATATTTCTTAGGATACTCCAAGAAAGCAACTGAATTTCTTATGTTTTAGTTTGTTAATTTGGCCACCCTCGCACACTCTCTTTTCAAATCTAAGGCAGTTAACTTGGCCAGTAAGAAGTGCTAATATCCGGGGCGCCTGGGTGGCTCAGTTGGTTGAGCGACTGCCTTCGGCTCAGGTCATGATCCCGGAGACCCGGGATCGAGTCCCACATCGGGCTCCCTGCTCAACAGGAAGCCTGCTTCTCCCTCTCTCACTCCCCCTGCTTGTGTTCCCTCTCTAACTGTGTTTTTCGCTGTCAAATGGATAAAATCTTTAAAAAACAAAAACAAAAAAAGAAGTGCTAATATCCATCTTTACAGGAAGTCACATAGGATGAGAAGAAATCAGTAGCCGCTGGGGTTCCAGGTAACTCAGAGATCACCCAGCCCTCTGGCCAGTTCTAAGACAACCATTTGACCAGCTTATGCTCTCCTAAAGAAATGAGTATTCAGTGGATGGTGTGCAAGGGATTTCAAGGCCTCAAAGAAGAGGGAATTTGTATCATAATATTCTGTTGTGATAGCTTACTAACGTGCAGCTAGAAGGAAGGCTGTTGACGGCATTTCTGTATTTAGTCCCTGCATGTTACCAGTATCTGTGAATGAATTACTGATCTTTCTGAAAGCTCCCTAGACAAAAAAAAATTGGGGGACCCTGGCTGGCTCAGTTGGAGGAACATGGGACTCTTTTTTTTTTTTTTTTTTTAGGATTTATTTATTTATTTGAGAGAGAGAGGGCATGGGAAGGGTGGAGGGAGAAAGGGAAGCAGACTCTAAGAGCCCTATGCTGGGCTCCATCTCATGACTCTGAGATCATAGTCTGAGCTGAAATCAAGAGTCAGTTGCTCAAACATTCACCTAGCTGAGCCACCCAGGTGCCCCCAGAGTGTGGGACTCTTGACCTCAGGGTTGTGAGTTCAAGCCCCACACTGGGTAGGGAGATTATTAAAAATAAATTAATTAATTAACTTAAAAAAATAAGAGAGAAATGGCATATAAAAAAAATAGCAGAGGCATTAAACTTGTAGTTAAGTCTAAGTAGTTGTTATTGACATTGCTTTTAGGCTCAGGGCAATTCTGAAGAACATTTTCCTAGAAAGTAGTAGAGAGTGCATCAACATTGTGGATCCTCCCCTCCTGCCCTACCCACGACTGAAAAGATTTCTCTCTTTCTTTGAAAAGATGTGTATTTTAGATAGAATTATCTACTGACAGCACTGGAAAATAATAAGAATAACATCAGGTTATCCTTTGGAAGACAAAGAGCAGCAAGTCAAGTTCAAAGCTTCTGGAAGGATGTGTTCTGGACGGAGTAAGGAGGGCCCAGGGATGGCATCAGGCACAGAAATAGAAGGAGTGCTCAAGAGGAAGAAGGTGGGGCCCCGAACAAAACTCAGAGTAATTGCTTGCAAAACTAAATCAGGAGGTACCTGATAAGTAATCCTCTATTTCATCTCGACTTATGTTAAGCAACAGGAAAGAGGCATTTGTCTCAGGTTAAGGGAAGGAGAGTAGATTAGAGCAAAGTTCAGCAAAAACCATAGTCCATGGGCCAAATCCACCTATGGTCTATTTTGTATTTTCTGCAAGCTAGCTATGGTTTTTCCATTTTTCATTTAAAACATTTTTGAAAAGGCAAACAGTATATGACAGAGATCATGGGGGCCTGCAAAGCCTAAAATATTTGTTATTGGGAATTTTCGTTTGCTGGCTCCCAGGGTAAGATGTCTGGAAAAAAGAAGTTGTTCTATATGTGAATGACTAGTGATGTTCAGGAGGAATAAGAGCAAAGATTTAAGTGACAGGGTCCAATGTCATCTGGCTACAAGCTCATCCTGCCAGCTTCCCACAATCACAGGCCGTGTGGAATATAACCAATGTACACAGACAGGAGGCAGGCATCTCAGAGGTAAGAAAAGACAGGCCAACAAATATCAAAAACAATTGAACAAAATAGAAACATAAAGAATCCCCAAGTTCAAAAAACAGAACCCCTAACACCTGAGAAAAACAGTTAATAAAGAAAAGATGACTAAAACAAAATAAAACTAGAGAGACATTTAGTTTGGGGCTCTTTGACTTGCAAATTAGTAGTAGGAACAGTTTACAAAGTTCTATTGCAAAGCCTACTGTGATTTTTATCGGAACTGCATGGAATTTGGAAATTAATTGGGGGGAATTCCCATCCTTAAAATATTGAGTCTCTCAAGCCACGGAAATTGTATATCACTTCTTCTAAAGTTTTTAATAAAATTTGTAAATGTATCCATTAAGGTCTTGTACATCTTCTGTTAGATTTATCCTTTGTGACTTAGGGTCTTATCATTGTTCTGAATATTCTTTGCTGGTATATATGAACACCATTCACTTACCTAATGATCTCATATGCAGCAAACTACTGAGCTTGCTTACGGATTCTAAAAGGTTTTTTGTAGATTCTTAGGATCTATGTATTATATTTTCTTTATTCATCTATCCGTGGACACGTGGGTTATTTCCGTATCTTAGCGATTGTGAATAATTCTACAATAAACACGGGAGTGCAGATACCTCTTTGATACCCTTTGATGTCTTTTTGATACTCTCTGCATCTCCTCTGAGTATACAGACAGATGTGGAATTCCTGGGTCATATGGTAGCTCTGTTTTTAATTTTTTGGCGAACCTGCATTCCTATGGAGGATGGGAATTTACATCCCCATCACCAGTATAAAAGGCTTTTGTGTCCTCACCTGCACTCATGTCCTCTTCTTCCGGATAGTCATTTTAATGGGGTGAAGTGACATTCCATTGTGTTTTTGGTTCGCATTGCTTTGATGATTAGTGATGTTGAGTGTCTTTTCAGTACCTGCTGGCCATTAAATCCAGCTGATGAGGGTAACTCTAGTTTCTCTCTGAATAAGACCATGAAGACCTTAGAGTTAATTGTAATGTAAGTGCCTGACAGTAAGCTTTCGGTTCCTGAGGCATCCCTATCAGAAGGCATCCATACTGAATATTGCCATGCATGACACAGTTACCTGAAAAATAGTCAAGGAAGGAAAGTAGGTTCCCCCATTCATGAAGCTTCTTCGTTCAGAAAGCCCTGGATAACCCAGGCGCCGTGTGTGTGTGTGTGTGTGTGTGTGTGTGTGTGTGTCTGTGTGTCTGTGTGTCTGTGTGTGTCTGTGTGTCCAGGACCTTGCTGTGTGTCCCTTGGATATACCCCGTACAATCTGTTCCTCACCATTGGCAACGATGTGGAAGGAACTTGAGGGTATAAGGCTTAGAGAAGCAAGTTAGCCAGAGAAAGGCAAGTAACAGATTTCACTCATATGTGGAATTTAAGAAACAAAACAGATGATCATAAAGAAAAAGAGAGAGAGGCAAACCAAGAAAAAGACTCTTGGCTATGGAGAACAAACTGATGGTTACCAGAGGGCAGGGGGTTGGGGGTTAAATGGGTGATGGGGATTGAGGCATGCATTTGTTGGATGAGCACCAAGTCATGTATTGAATGACTACATTGTACACCCGAAAATAATATAACACTGCTACTAACTGTTATTTAAATAAAAACTTTAAAAAATTTTTTGTTCCTCCAAGTTCCCTGATGGTTTTTGCTGAAGTGCGTCCTGCAATCAGAAGGGTTAGTGGGGCACCGGGGGGGGGGGGGGGGGGGGGGG